>JAOVVA010000004.1:22684908-22697722 GCA_028565275.1 Leiocassis micropogon | reverse complement strand
GATCAGGCCGGTGATTAGTATACTGGTGATGCTGAATGCTGAGTGGTTGGAACAGACGAGAGGGGAAATGAGGTTGCCGCTGAGGTTTGTTAATAAACAACCAGTTTTTAAATTGTATCATTAGTCAATTTACAGTAAAACATTTGTTATTATTTGTAAATGTAATCTACATTATTTATTCCTCTTCTGTCCCACTTATCCTGTGTACAGAGTTGCAGGAGCCTATCCCAGGAAACTTAGAGCACGAAGCAGAGTACATCCTGGATAGGGTGCTAATCATTCACAAGGCACACACTCTACCTGAAATTTGGGAACTGCAATTAACCTAATCTGCATGTCTTTGGACTGTTGGAGAAAGTCCACCAACCATGGGGAAACCATGCAAACTCCATCCACACAAACCCAAAGTGGGAATCGAACCCTCAGCCATGGATGGAGGTGCGAGGCCACAGTGTTAACCACTACGCCACCGTGCCACCTCTACATAATTTACTTTCATTTTTACTTTGTAACTTTATAAATTATTTCAAAATAAAGAAATAAGGGGTGGCTCAAGACTCTTGCAGAGTTCAATATGTCCAAGTAGAGCACAAATCTGACACATCTTTTGAACACTTCCTTTTTTGTCAGCTTGCGTTTTACCTAGAGCTAACCAAACATATTTACTATATGCTAAGATCTCTTATTTCTCTTTAAAGGCCATGCTTTTCATGATATTGTTTACCATCACTTCCATTGCTACCTACTGTATAAATCCACACTCTGTACAGTATATGACTTCATTATTGTGTAGCTCTCTCATATTTAGAAGAGGCTTTTATTTTGTCCCTATATTTGCCCTGACAGAAGACGTGACTCAATCTTTTCTAAGACTACTAATTTTACATTAACATCATGTTCCTGTGTTTTAATTAGATATAACAGCTGTAATTATTAAGCAAGCCAGAGTTCAATTCATTTAAAAAATGCTTGTTTTTCTTGTGCATTTATCACATGATTACAACGTTTTGTTTGTAACTGAATCACTGCACTGTTGAATGATTCATCCTAAGTCGTTAGAAGGTGTCATCTTGTTCCACACTTAAACGATACCAGGTGAACCACAGTAGCATTTGCAGAGGAGTTGCGCAATATGTTATTCGGAATGTGAGACTGTGTTCCCATTAATCCAAGTATCAGATACTGTATATATAATAATATCCTCAGGCATTCTTATGTAACTTTTGGCTGGGTGTCATCTGTGTTGTGTCTAAATCTTGTGCTATGCAAGCTGATGGCAAGAAAATATCATGAACTTGGCATGATCAACACAGGACAGACTGACCCAGATACACACATCTTTTCTTAAGGAGCAGGGTGCCCATACTTTTGCCACAGCAAGTACTGGCCGGGCCAACAGGCCACCTTTGGAGAAAGAAATCAAGACTCGTGTTCACTTTTATAATAATATAATGCACTGATATGTATATGTGAAAACACGGAATTATAAATTCATACTTTTTTCCAACATGCCCTAAGAAAACAAAAAATAATCAGCTATAATCTCTGTTATGGGAAAGTACCGTTGCCTGGTCTTCTCATCCTCAGACTTGTCTTGTTGAGATCTTTGAGCTCTTCTGCACTCTTGTCAACCTTTTTCATCTTATTGACAGTCACTACAAGATTGTTTACATCTACTGCATCCCCTTGTGTGCCGCTGTTTACTTGTACGTACAGTTTGACGTCAGAAGACTAAAGGGCGTTATAATCCCCCGAGGGTATCATAAAATACTTTATTAAAAAAAAGTTTAGCAAGGAAATATTCCCACTGTCTGATGCCTACTTTTATGTTACCATTTTTGTTTCGTGTATTTATATATGGTCTGGGTAGAAATAAATAATAATATGAGGAGTGTTCAAGTCAAACCAGGACTTTTGATTGTGAGAACAGAATACAGTTATGAGAGAAAAAAAAAACTCTTTATATCTCTATATAATCCCCTGCAACACTAATGCACTTATACCAGTATTTCACTAGTCTTGGATACCATCAAAGTAGAAAGGTTTTTCAGTATGCCAGAGCCATGATCAGACTGCCTTCTATATGTCTGGCCTCCCAGGAACTCCATTAATTGCCCAAAAGTGTGTAAGTCACTTCGAGTAAGGTCATGACTGTACAAGGGATGTGGCAATAACTCCCAGCTGAGTTCCTGTAATGTGCAACTTTTGCAGTGGGCAGTATGAGACTGTATCTTTGGCCATTTTTCTTTCTGAGAGCGTGCCACTTGCTGAATTGTAACAGAGATCGCTTAGAAAATAAAAATTACAGTACATGCAGTGTAACGGGTCTAAAAGTATATAAATGTGTCCACGACCTGCCCAAGCTGGGTTTCTATGAATTATATTTGTTCTGAAAGTATGAATATGAGTATACAGTTTTAGATCCACATTTTGAAATTTGGAGATTACAGTTGTGTGATAATCACTGTGGCCAGCTGCATTACTGTATTTAGAAACTATTTTTTTTGCATGTATTTCTTCTTCTTATTATTATTATTATTATTATTATTATTGCTGCATGTTTGTTGCCTAGCTATAACATGTAAGGTATACCCATTTGACACCTTTTTTATACTATAATATTTTTATATAGATTAAAATTATAGATGTATATATTTATAAGATCAGAAACTGTACACATTATTCATTTACACAACACCTCCCAATAGCCCAATTTGTTATTTATACCATATCAGTGTTTATTAAGATGTTAATAGAATTTCAAATCCATTTTTGTTAGCTGAATAATAAACAATTTTTATGTCAGCTTTTTTAAAAATATTTAAATAATAAGAATATGCAAAAGCAAGAATCCATCAACAGAAGTTCAGATGTATCACTTTAATTGGGGAAGAAGAAAGAGGCAGACTGGGATTAGAACCTGAAAATACCCTCAGCATACAAGGTACCAAATTTGAGTAAATGTGCAACAAAAGTGAAAAATTTACATAATTTAGTCATTTTAATTTGACTAGATTGATCTTTGTGCATGGAGTTTGCATGTTCCCCCAGTGCATGGTGGGTTTCCTCCGGGTACTCCGGTTTCCTTCCACAGTCCAAAGACATGCAGATTAAGCTAACTGCGTTTCCAAATTGCCTATAGTGTGTGAATGTCTGTGTGTGTTTGTGTGTGTGTGTGTGTGTGTGTCCTGCAATGGATTGGCACCCTGTCCAGAGTATACACCGCTTTGTGCCTTTAAAGATTGGTTTAAGGACCCCAGCCCTCTGTACAGGATAAGCGATATAGGAGATAAATGAATGGATGAATCTCCACGCTTGGGGTCCGTCTCCACCTGTCAGTGTATGTTAAGTTTGCATGTTCTGTTGTAAGATGATTGGTGTTTCCTACCCTGTTGTGTATGATTGGCTGTGTGTGCACCAGTGAGCTGTGAAAAAAAGTTGTGAATCTCAGCACATTTAATTTCATTACCGCCGTGACCGATGGCGTAAGTCATATAGTGTATGGTGTAAGGCACTGCATTATCATTTGCAACGATGGCTTGAATGGATGAGAGTGAATGGATGTAATCCGATGTGAAGCATCCTGCATATATGTTTTTTATTATTATTTTTAATGCATGGAGGTATAAAGGTTTTTAATTCCAAATTATTGGAACTCTCATTCCATTTGCTGAAAAATCCAACTAAAAAAAGACTGCAGGTGAAATACACCAATCTGGCAACACCGTGTGTGCATTTTGTGCATGCCTACCAGTCGTTGGCGTGGTGGTGTGAGACCTGCTTGTGTCACATCCGTAGTGAAAATCTGACTTAATCCATTTGGAAATGAGTGAAAGCTTGAATCAGAATAATTTCACCAGACAAACAAAGAGGATCTGTTTGCGGAAACAAAGCAAGCATGCACTTACACATCACACCACCCAAAAAAACCAACCTCTGACCTCTTCAGTTTAGCAATCAGCCCTGATTAAAGAAAACAACAGCAAAATAGATTTAACATGAATGATTGTCGACGTTGCATCTGGGGTTTTTTTCTTTCTACTTGGGAATATTTCAAGTAACTCTTGGAACTGTTACAGGAGCTTCCTGATGTGCTCTGGAAGTTCTAGAGGTTTCCATGAATCTGTTACCAAATCCCGCCTCTGCCCAGTAAACAGCACAGCTACAGTCACACTCCTCTAAACGTCACCGTCCTATGTATGGAAACCTAGCCTGTATGGGAAAAGGTTAAAAAAGCACCCACCACTCATTTGGTCGCGTGTCAGGTTGCGGGTTTCCTTTCCACAATTTCCAGCAGTTCTGTGTGTATTTTTGGATCAAGACATGGAAGACTGATGAGGGATAATGCACTCGGTGCTGAGTCGACGTAGTACAAGTACTGTACATCTTGTGTCCTGGAGCTTTGCTGGGAAGCATTATTAAAATGTGTGTCAGAAGTCCCTTATGTCCCAGGGGCGCGTAACTAATACGAGTCTGTATACCAGAGCGCTAACCTCACTGGTAGACATTTGACCCGTGCACTCCCTAACATGTGCCAAGATATGCCAAGGACTTGTATCTTTATCAAAGCTTTAATATGAGTAATTGATATCTAATCTGACCTTGATGTTTTATCGCCTCGTTTTTTCCATTCGAGAATAATAAATACTCACTAATTAGCGTGACAATGATGAAGAAGGCAGCACCAGTCATGAAACCATCGTCTGTACATGATTTTCAGGAAGCAATCAAGCAGGTGTGGACTGAAGCGGGACGTCTTTTTGACTCTATGCCCAGCCGGATCCAGCAGGTTTTGAAGAATACATGATTTCATACTAAATGCTGATTGTTATATAGCAACTTAATTGCATAAAATAACATTTTTTTTTCTAATGATCTTGATTATGTTTCATTAAAACTTAGACAGGAGACGTTGATCACATGACACCCAAAGTACATACACTATAAAATCCACTTTCTTATGAAATGAGACCAAAATGAAATTCCTGCCTTTTTTTTGTTACAAGGAGCTTCTTCTACTAGAAACCCAACACGGCTTATCTCCTTGACATTAGCATCCTTACAGCGAAGCATGGTGGTGGTGGCGTCATGTTCAGAGTTATCCTTTGCTTCTTAATCAAAAGTTGCTGACTATTTTTCTTTTCTTTAAAATTCATGTGTAAACTTTAGAAACTGTCCCAGGAGACTGTCCCAAATCGACATGTCTGGTACTAACAACGATTGAACCAACATAACTCTTGCGGTGCATTGTACAGTATCTACAGGATATTATGCATTGCACTGCTATCATGTTGTATATTTGTATTTAGGTACATTTAACATTGTACAGTATAAAGTTTGCATAGCTGACAAGTGGGAAATCCACCATAGAGAAATTATTTACCTGATCTTAAAAAAAAAAAGCAACCTTCAATATTTTGTGCACACAAAAAATGTTAATTTTCAGTGTTTCCATTCTTTCGTGGATCCTATCGCACCCGAGTCAGTGTGTATGAGACAACTTTGCTGGTGGACTGCATTACTAGGAAAAAAAACAACAGTGTGCATCTATTTACACACATGTACAGTATGCATACGTATTGTATTGGCACATATGATGACATGACCATAAAACGTATGGCATTGTGTGTAAAAAACAAACAAAAAAAACTGCTCATGCCAGCTATTCAAACACAGCTAAACGATGCCTAACTCAGAAAGCACACAAAGTTCTGTGTTTCTTTTTTTTTTATATTGCTGTTGTTCCTCTTTTTAGTACAGTTGTGCAACTGAAGTCACGTGGTCTGAGGTAATCTGGAGGGGAAGAAAAAGAAAAAGCATAAACGTGATTACCGATAACATGATTCAATTTACTTTCTGTTCTCTTCAAAGCACCTAAACTTACAGCATGCAGGCTGTTTGTGTTTTACAGGAACCGAGTGATAAAAACCTGCAGTGTTTGGGTTCAAGCCAAATAGGAATATTGGTTATTCTGGTCACAGGTTAATCAAACCATTTGAAAAATATCTATTTAATATTGTGTGTCCTTGCTTCTTGATTAAGTTTTTCTTTTATTTTATTTCATTTATCTTATAGAAACAGAACATGACTAAATAATGCATCTAAAGCATCAGTTTTATAATAAAGCTTACATTTTGCCAAAAATAATTCAAAGCTGTGTCAAAGGCCACAAATACTGTATCTTACTCTACTCTATTATATACCACCATGCCTTGCTTGTAAGGATGCTAATCTATACATATATATGTATAGACATGGGGTGTAACTGATTATAAGCAATTTAGTAACAAAAAAAGTCTCACACAAAAGAAAATCAGATTTGTTTCACTTTTATTAGAAAACAGTTATGAAAATATATTTTGAACATGAAAAACCTATAAAATACATTCATTTTCCATGAGTGCCATAGACAGTACATTCAACGTTATTACCTGATTTTTTTTTCTTTTTCACAATTTGGAATTTAACTAGCCGTCTTTGGAATGTTAGGTACACTTCAGAGTGGTAGAACAAGTTTAAAGCTGGACGCATCGTCGCGTATAATCCCTGTACTCAACTGTGCTGCTGTTGTGACAACACAAAAAGGCACCGTGAACAAACATGGCTTGTTATCCGGCAAATAACTTTAAGACTGCGTCTGCTACAGTGTCATAATAGTCATATAAGGCCATGGCAAGAAAACACAGAAAAGCACCTTGTTAAGAGTCACGTTAAAGCCGTAAAAACGTCCGTGTTCATGCCATGAGCACAATTCAGCCTTAAACATAATTATCATCATCATCATCATCACCGTCACATGGACAGTTTTCTTAACATCCTGCCTCCAGGAAATGTGGCTCTCCTTAACTCAAAGCTTCATCTTTTCTTTTTGCCCAGTACTACACGTGCATATCCAGGCAGGTCTAAACATGCACAATTCTTTTCGTTCTTTACCCGCATACAACGAACACCAAAAAGAGCTTAGATTAACATTATGTATCTTGATGGTAGAGGTACAAACGGAGAAACAATGCATATGGAAGCACTTCGACTACCATCAATGGTTTGCATTATTGCTCGCAGATGGTGATACGGTTACAGGATATGGAGTGGCACCAAATGTTGACTTTTAAGTACAGAAAAAGTCACCTAACGGTTAGGCATTGCTTTAAAAAAAAAAAAAAGCTCCTGCACAAGAAAAACATCTCAGTCGAGCTCACTCCATAACACAAAGTATGCTTCAGAGGTTGTTAGTCATTAGCGGGAGCTGACCAAACTCTACTCAGAGAAAAATTAAGGATAGATATATGCACGGAAATATTCATCCGTCTTGCATTTTTTCCTCAGGAATCCATCCGTCCATCAACTCAGACAGTTCCTCTTTCTCATCCTTAACTGGTGTCAGCGTACATATCCTAAGGCGGAGCGAACGCAAGCTCCCGGTTGCCGAGTGCCAGTCTGAGATCCAGAGCCTCTGGCAGAAAGCAAATCTCTGCTTCGTTTCAATCATGACATCACCGCGTGATGCTCAGCGTGACGTTCAACATGTCATGCAGCGTGGTCTGATGTTGACAGCCTGAGGATTCGGGTCCACCTAGAAGCAAAAAAAACAAGATTGTTCATTCCGTACAGACTTTGTTATGCTTTTCTTTGTTTGAAAACACCCGCATGCTGTGCATACCTCGCTGTACACTGGAGGTGGCCTGAAGCGGAATTCTTGCACGTACGCCATGAAGGGGCGCTCGAGCACCGCGCTGAGGTCCTCCTCGACACGGCTGACTGCAGAATTTTGCACTGCCTCCTCCTCAGTGACGACCGAGCTGTAGTCAGGAGGAGCTGTGGAAAAACAACCAGGGAAGTCCAACGTGAGAAAGAAATATCATAAAGAAGAAAGTAACTTCCATACGTTTGGAAAAGTGTGAAAGCGCTCACCTTCACGCTGCTCGGGGATGGTCATGCGGAGCCAGTCCAGGTTCAGGCTGTACTGGCTGCTCACGCTGGAGGTGCGGCTGCCGAAAGGATGCAGAGGGATGGTCCCCATGACCAGCGGAAGCTCTAAAGACAGCTTTGAGGTGCCAGGAATGTCCACACACACCTGATGAATGGGAAGCGGTAAAAGATTAGGCATCTGAAGGATCACGTAACCGGGGCTTATTTACATAAAAATGAGAAAGAATTACAGGTGATGAAACCTCACACTCACCCTGAGCATGTACTCCACTTTGATGATACGGCACTGAAGGATAGACGGACCGACCGGAGGGATCTTGATGGCGCGGCCGTGCCAGGTCTCTCTGTGGCGCGCTCCCACCACATCTCCACAAAGAGTCGCCACGACCGCTTGCTTCTGCTTCATGGTCCCTCTTGCGATGAACGTCTGAGTCTGAGTGATGTATGCCTTGGGCACCACAGATCGTGAAGTGGAGTTATCGAACTCAGCGAAGACTGGAATCACTTCACCTGTTAAGGCGATAATGATGCGTCAACCACTGTGGACTTTTTCAGTTGGCTTTGTCAGTATCACAAATCTAAACGTGCATAAGGTCGTTGCTCTTACCTGGGGTGTATCCTTTGCGGTCGATCTTTGCAGTCACAGACACTTGCCCGAAGTTGTGATACCACATACGAGCCATCTTCTCTTTGGTTCCAGCTTGAGGTGCCTGGAACAAAAACAATATTCAGAACACGTTCCGTCTATAGCGAGCGCGTCAAAAAGAGGAGATCTGGAGAAGATTCTCAAGCTTACAAGTAGAGACGGTGTGTTGATATCGATGGGCTCGATTACTGTAAACTCTTTCTTGATCTTCTTGACCTGGGCCCACGGCCGGTGCAGCTTCACCTTGACCCAGTAGCGAATGCTGCCGTGCTTGCCTTCGAAGGAGGTCACAAGAGTCCTGGAAGCACAACAGAAACGCACAACGTCAGGTTGTTTCTTATATCCGCTGGTCGAAAAAATCTTTAAAGCTTTGACAAAGGAAAAAATAAATAAAGTGAACTCACTCTTCAGGGAGCTGGAAACTGAAGGGGTATTCGTGTCGTCCTGGGGGAAGAGTCGTCACCTCACCATTATCTATAAGAACAAGATTTGCATGATGTTATTCGAAAGCTTATCCTATGGCCGTGAAGGTGATTGTTATCAGATGGTCTCGAAAGCATGACAAAAACAAAACAAGTCCTGACGAAAAGTCTAACATGCAATGAATGAGATAGTCGATCTCTGAGTTTTTATCGAATACTGTTTATCATATCTGATATTCTTTATCATAGCTGATACTGTTTATCATGTTTAATACTTTATCATATCTGATACTCTTGATACTTTTAATCATATTTGATACTTTTATACAATCTCTCATCATGTCCGATGCCTTTTATTATATCTGATATTTGTATCATATCCAATATTTTTTTAATCATATCTAATACTTTGTATCATGTCTGATATTTATCATATCCGATACACGTTGTATCAAATCTGCTACTTTTTAATCATTTCTAATACTTTGTATCAATATCTGAAACTTTTGATCCTACCTGATACTTTGTATCATATCCGATATTTTTTTTATCATATCTGATACTCTGTATCAAATCTGCTACTTTTTAATCATTTCTAATACTTTGTATCATATCTGAAACTTTTTTCATTTCTAATACTTTGTATCATGTCTGATACCTTTGATCCTATCTGATACTTTGTATCATATCCGATATTTTTTTATCCTATCTGATACTTTAGATCATATCTGATATTTATCATATCCGATACACTTTGTATCAAATCTGCTACTTTTTAATCATATCTAATACTTTGTATCATATCTGAAACTTTTGTCATTTCTAATACTTTGTATCATATCTGAAACTTTTGATCCTATCTGATACTTTGTATCATATCCGATATTTTTTTTTATCATATCTGATACTCTGTATCAAATCTGCCACTTTTTTTATGATATCTAAAACTTTTTAATCATATCTGATATTTTTAAATCATACATGATGCTTTGTATTATATCTGAAACTTTTTAATCTGTTACTATGTATCATATAAAATCTCCCAGAGATTTAATTAGATGTGAAGCATTTAGAAGTGCTAGAGAGAGTGTGTGTGTGTGTGTGTGTGTGTGTGTGTGTGTGTGTGTGTGTAAAGGCTGTGCACACAAACAAAGCCCCTGTCTACAGGCTCGTGCATCAGTGCTGAGGGACAGACCTGCCTGCAGCAGCACATCTCTCCGGTTCAGATATTCCACCTCGTCGCTGTAGTTCTGCGTGTAAGCCGTGCTCGATCCTGCGCTGCGAGATTCGGTCCAGTGCACTTTCGCATAACCTTCGGCGTGGAGTTTTACCGAGTGCACTTTCGTTTCTGCCCCGAGCTCGAGCACGACGCGACCGGACACCACGTCCCCGCTGCTGAACACGGGCGGAGAGTTCACATCCGGAGAGTCGAAAAGCACCTGGAACTTCTTCACCTTGTCGAAAATCATCTTTCACGGAGCGACCTTTACTAAAGACACTAAAGCACTGCGTGTCTGCTGCGATCTGCGTCGCTTCTCGCGTGCTGCAAAACAAAACTAAAACGCTTCATAGCTCAATAGGTCCTTTAACTAGGAAGAAAGGGGGCGGGGAAACGCTCGTGATTATGCCAGGATTGGCTGCTCGCGGTAAACATGTCTGGGTGCGCAGAGCGCGCGTGGGCAGAAGCTGCGCGATGATTGATGCTTGCAGGTTGCTCTCGGAGAAAAACAAGCTGACTGAGCATGCCCGAAAACAGGCGTTCAAAACAAAACACACCGAGACACCAAGTGTACACGCTGTTCCATGCAAATCAGAACCGACGTCGAAATGAGCCTAAATGTAAATGAATCAACTCCAAAACACGCCGCAAACTTTTACAGTCAGACATGATAACTTGTAGATATATATGTATACGTGGATATAACTCTTGCCTTATCTTTTAAGTTTCAGAATGAGGATTTAGTACTTAAACACAGAGCTACTTTAAAAAAACAAACAAACAAAAAAACAATACACTTTTCTCCAGCCTCTCTTTGTGCAAAACAACAAACCTGCCTTCCTTCCTTGTCAACTGTGAACAGCGCCTGGACTATGGGCTCACAGTGTATCTCGGGCTCCCTCTGGTGGTTACAAACGGAATAATCGCTCGTCATCAACCATCATCACAAGTCGTTGTAAATTCAAATTCGTTTATATATACAGTATGTATAACAGAATTAGCCAAAAATATATACACACTTGAAAGAAAATAGTATGATGTACATTATACTAATATAATATTAACAATATCATATACATCAATATATAATGTATAGCAATACATTTAGCATTAAAATATTTATACAAGTTTTTCTTTTCCTGAAATGTGTATATACTGTTTTCTCGCTCTCGCATATAATTGCTAATAATAATATAATATAATAATATAATTGTCATTTACACACTATGGGCAATGTGGGAACGCCAATTGTCTACCTGCATATCTATGGACTGTGGGAGAAAACCAGAGTACCTGGAGGAAACCCAGCATACACTGTGAGAACATGCAACCTCTATGATCACAAACCCAGACGAGGGAATTTACCCCAAGCCTGGAAGTACAGGGCGATAGTGCTACTAAGCCAGTAACCACTAAGCCATAACCCGGCTGTTATACAAAGGCATCCAAAATATGCAATAAACTTTGAAAATTTGATATTGAGATGATAGAGAACATTTGATTGTTGAGGCTGGTAACTCTAAATGAACTTCACCTCTGCAGAAAAGGTAAGTTTTGGTCTTGCTTTCCCGGTAAGGTCTTCATGAGAGCCAGTTTAATGAAAATGTATTTTTCTTCGGCGCATCTTCCTCTTTATGATGCGCCTAATGTTTTCTATGGGTGAAAGATCTGGACAGCAGGCTGGCCATTTCAGTACCCAGATCCTTCTCCTACGCAGCCATCATGTTGTAATTGATGCAGTATGTGGTCTGGCATTGTCATGTTGGAAAATGCAAGGTCTTCCCTAAAAGAGATGATGTCTGGATGGGAGCATATGTTGTTCTAGAACTTGGATACACCTTTCAGCATTGATGGTGCCTTTCCAGATGTGTAAGCTGCCCATGCCACATGCACTCATGCAACCCCATACCATCAGAGATGCAGGCTTCTGAACTGAGCGCTGATAACAACTTGGGTTGTCCTTATCCTCTTTAGTCCGGATGACATGGCGTCCCAGTTTCCCAAAACAAATTCAAATTTTGATTCGTCTGACCACAGAACAATAAAAAAAAAATGATAATTAAAAAAACAGTTTTCCACTTTGCCACAGTCCATTTTAAATGAGCCTTGGCCCAGAGAAAATGCCTTCTCTTCTGGATCATGATTAGATATGGCTTTTTTTTTGGCCTATAGAGTTTTAGCCGGCAACGGTGAATGGCACGGCGGATTGTGTTCACCAAGTTTTCTGGAAGTATTCCTGAGCCCATGTTGTGATTTCCATTACAGTAGCATTCCTGTATGCAAGGGCCCGAAGATCACGGGCATCCAGTATGGTCTTCCAGCCTTGACCCTTACACACAGAGATTGCTCCAGATTCTCTGAATCTTTGGATGATATTATGCACTGTAGATGATGATAACTTCAATCTCTTTGCAATTTTTATTATTATTATTTTTCCTTTCTGATATTGCGCCAATATTTTTCGCCGCAGCATTGGGGGAAATAGGTGATTCTGAGAGACACTGCCACTCTGAGAGGCTCTTTTTTATACCCAATCATGTTGCCAATTGACCTAATAAGTTGCAAATTGGTCCTCCAGCTGATTCTTATATGTACATT
>JAOVVA010000004.1:22659271-22672285 GCA_028565275.1 Leiocassis micropogon | reverse complement strand
AGAGAAAGAGAGAGACAGAAAGACAGAATGAGAGAGTACAGCTTTCCTGTCTTCCAGCAGAGAGCGAGAATAACAGCACCCTGCTGTCTTCATGTTTTTTTTCCTGAAATGTCTTGCACTTTTAACCATCTGGTAGAGGCAACCAGGTTTTGGGCCAAATGTCACTGGTATTTAACAGAATTCATTACCGATTTTAAAAACAACCCAAACATCAGTGATCTATTATGTTGTTTAATAGTAGGTATGAGGGCTTTTCTTTTGTGCACAGACATTTTTTGTTCATATTTTTTGTTTGTCTTTTGTTTAGATATGCAAATAATTTCCAAAATGGTGCAGCTGTTGCAAACAGCAGGTTGTTATGGAGATGGCATTTACCGATTGATTTTGAAACTTTCCAAGCCAACGAAGCGTTTGCAGCATTGCATCCCTCACCATCTTTATTAATCAGTGCTTATGCATTAGCTTCTGAACAAATCTTCAGCTTTACACTTTTTGTTATGGACTCAGTTTAAGGTATTTTATGTGCATTATATGCTGTATTTTTACATCGTTTACCAGATGTGGCAATAATCATCTCATTAATTCTTATTTATACAGTGTGGATGTTGAATACTGATTTCTGATTTGTTAAAAAGGATGGTTAACTCAGACAATAATTCTGGCAAGACAAGACAAAGCACAGGTTTATATTAACGTGCTCGTTGGTATGTCATAATTCTATAATAAATAAATTCTATAGTAAAGCTCTTTAATATAAGCCTTGCAACTGATACTACATTGTAGTTATAAAAAAATCTGTCATAAAAAAAGTTATGTAAGGTAAGTAAACAGTGAACACATGACTTACAAGTTTTTTAATTGGCTCCTGAAAGACATAACATTGAAACTATGATTAAACCACTACATCCAACATCAAATCAGATGCAATTCAATCATTTCCTCTTGCTTCTTATCTGATCTGTGGGGAGATCTGTGCTACCAAGCTGCCAAATTTTCAGAACTATATTTAGTTTCAGCTGATGTTCATTTTACAGCGTTACATATTTTCGGTGCAGATTTAAAAGTCTTTTCCCCCATTCAAATGTAATCTCATGCACAGTCTTTGAAGTTGTGCTTTTTTACTCACAGCCTGAACAGTAAACACATACCTATGACCACAACCGGGTGTTAGAGTGAGTAATCACCACCAACTGAACATTTTGCTGAGAAGTTGTCAGAACATTTCTCAGAACCTGGTTATTTCCAACGTCACATGTTAGACAACAAAGTAAAAAAAAATAATAATTTGGAGATGTCTAAAACTTTTTTTTGTGTGTTCGTAAATTAGTACTTGAATGGCATCATGTCTCATATATTCTCCGACATATACTGCACATTCGTGCCTTGTTGTCCAAGTTCTGAGAGAAGACATGAGCGCTTCTGTAACATGAACACAGCTGGACTATTCATTCAGCAGTCACACTGCTACAATCATGCTTCCAGTAAACTATGGGCTATAACTGCACTGATATTTCTTCACCGTCCAAACCTTTAGTTTCAAAAAACAGGCCATTTTTGTATAAGGACGTGCTGACCTCACAGCTTTCCACCTGGCCTTTGTCTGAGATCTCGAGGAGCTCAGGAAACCGAAGCAACTGTCCTTTATAATTAGGGTTTGGATAAGAACTTGGTTTGTCAATAGAGGTAAAGCAAGTGAAAGGAATTTCTTCATCATCTTCTTCATCTTCATCTTCCTTATCTTCATGCAGCCTGAGCTCACAATCTTGTAGTGAAGTGCTCTGTTTCTGTTTGGACGGAGGACCGTGTTTATCCTGATCATCTCGGCACAAGAGAATGACGTCGTCCACCTCTTCTGTCACTGTCTTCATATTCTACAACAGTAAATCAGTTAGCTTAGACATTCACCAACATGCATATATGCGAACACACACTTTTTTTTAAACCGTAACCCTGCAAAATGATGCACTCTGCAACTGCGCTGACATTTTATGACTTGTTTTTTAGGGTTTTTTTCTGCTGACTTTTTGACCACAGCTGGAAAATTCTTATGTAGGTCAATCACTGATACAACTGTTGAACCGAACAGTGTTGCTTTTGAAGTTATGGGTTTAAATATCGACTTCAAGCAATACGCCAAAACTGTTTCAAATAACCAGGGCTTCTAACCTGGTTGTCCATATGAGGCATGGCTGATGCAGAGATCACAGGACTTGGGATTGTTGGTAACAGCTTACTCCTTAGCCTGGAATGTACAAACATACAAATGGTAAAACACACCAACAAAAAAACAAAGAATGTTTAACATAGTGGAAGTCATAAACCATGCATACTCATAAGAACATAAAAATCATATGCTATTAAACTAGATTTACACTTACCTTCTGATAGCAATAGATAATGCGATTGAAAACAGAAGCACAACTGCACACACAATTAAAATGATCTTGGCCGTCTTCCGCCCTAAGAGAGAATAATTACTGGAGATACCTTTTTATTTCAAATTGGACAATTGGTATGATGATGTAACGTGATAAGGATGTAATATACCTTACATGTTATCTGACACCAAAACAGTCCTAAGAATATTTATTTAAAAAAAGAATGCATACCAGTGTCAGTTGAAGCTGTGCTGAGAGTGTAGAAGGTCCTGGTGGAATTAGGCCCTGCTCCGATTTTAGTTCCTCCAGCGATACTGAGTGTGTAAAAGGAGCCTGTGGCAAGGTTCCTGAGAAGGAAGCTGGTTTTGTTTGCTGGCACTTGATGGTAGCCTGAGAGAAATGATGGAGATACAAGTGGGAAAAAATGTCTAAAGGCTAAAAATAATCCTATTATTATTATTATTATTATTATTATTATTATTATTATTAACAGCAGTTATTGCACTTTAAAGTAGAGACACTAACATAAAACTTGTGCAATATACAGTAAATAAATCCAGTCTATGTTGCTCATGTTAAAGATACAGTTATATTGAGACCCTGTTAGTAAGTGAGCCTGAACGTGTTTATGTGTCTTGGTTTATCCAAGCTACTTAACCAGGTGCCGTTTAGCAGTTATTGTGATCTCCGATTGAGGATTTTTGAGGCTCATTTAAATAAAGGTGTCATATCAGTGGCAGAACGGCCTCACCTGTATCGTTATAACCCTCTCTTGAAATCCATATATTGTAATACATCAGGAACCCTTGCTGTTCCTGCACTGGAATCGGTTTCCACCAGAGCACGGCTGAATCATGTGTGATATTTAAAACTGTGACGTTTTTTGGCTCTGATCTAGGTGCTGAGGAAGTAAAGAATGTTAAAAGGTGATTTCCTAAAACCTCTTTTCAGTCAACCATTCAAGAGTCAGCCAACTTAGTTCTACAGCTAAACTTACCACCTTCTGTAGAATAAATAGGACAGTGATGTTTATGTTTTCCTCCATTGTGAATAAAGTAGTAGTAACGCACAAACTTCTCCATACCTGAAATCAAACTCATTAATTATCGTGTGTTATTGCAGACATAATGTATGACAGACGTACTGCAATGTTTATTAATGTATTTCTCATCTGTACCATTTTTAATGTCCTCAAGTCTTTTGGAACGTGTGATGTTTACTGTTCCTGGCCGGGTCTCACCATCTAGGAGTTTGTACCACTCCAAACAGTACCTTTTAGATTTTGGTAACGAATACCTGTTGCAGTCTTTCAGAAAAAACAAGCAGATATGCACTGTAACTGAAAGGTGAAACATAATTCCTGTATCCCTGTGTACGTGTGTGTGTGTGTGTGTGTGTGTGTGTTACATGAAGTAGTTTTTCTAATAGTGACAACTTAAAGATGCCTACATTTGAGATGCTCAACAGGTGGAATGATGACATCCAGAGGTGGCGATTTTCCGACTTTGTTTATAGCCACGATAGACACCCTGGCTTCAGAGTCAGTAGCCACAAATGTAAAAGTGTTACTCTTAATCGATTTATTTGTTGTCTTTTTACATGGTAAATTCACAGTCACTTCGTATGAGACGCCTCCAAAAGAGGCTTCATGGGGTGGTTTCTGGGGGGGAAAAATTTTTTTTTAACATACAATAAATTATATAAATATAAATTCAAAAAACATTCAAAGGAAATGACATCACAACACATCCCAAGATCACGCAGTATTTGCAGAGCTTTAATAGTTTAAATAAAACAAAATGCTAATAATATGTAAAAAAAAAATTGTGCTAATGCTTCGGCTAAATAACATTAAGAAATCAATATTTGGTGGAATAACCCCACAACTTTGCATGCTCTCCACTAGTTTTTCACATTGCTGTTGTGTAACTTTATATCACTCGTTTTTGCAAAAAAAGCAAACAACTCAGCATCGCTTGATGGTTTCTGACCATCCATCTTTCTCTTGATGACATTCCAGATGTTTTCTTAAGTAAATTGCAGTGGTTTCTAATTATTTTCCCCCCATACATATTCTCTTTTACTTTAAAACCATTGATCATTAACAATCCATTTATTTTTCAATCCTTGACTTGACTTCACTTATTTGCCAAATTTTTTTTAAAATCTGGAACTTACATCCCATTTGAGCTCAATTTCCCATTTTCCTGTGTTTTCCTTCTTTGTCTTATTCCAGAACACAGCAGGCTGTTGAATTTCTGTAAAACAGCCAGTGACATGTTTAAGTGTTAAACACAGGCTACAGCCTGTGACCACTGAACTACCTGAGGTTTAAACATTCTACTTCACAAGTTGAAAAGTTCTTTTGACAGTAGAGCACACTGATTTGTTTCCTTAAGTGGTTTAGCGCTGGTATCAAGATTCTAAGAAGTTGACTTACGCTTTTGTATTTTCTTACTGCATTGCTTTTACTTACAATGTACCTGACAATTAAGTTTGTTAAGGGCATTACAGTCAAAGTTTCAGCACATAAAAGAAATATGAAAAAATATTACATCATCTGAGTCTCGCTGTTCTATTCTGTTAAAAGTCAACAGGAAGTACGTTATATGCAGGTGGGGCAAATACCAACTATCTATATGCATATACAAAGAGTGTTCTAGTTTTTGGATTGTACAGACTAACAGAACACAGTTATGAGGGCAAAAACTCCCTTTATTTCTCGAATATAATCCCCTACTACACTAATATAATTTTCCCACTAATTCTTGAATACCATCATGGTAGAAAGATTTTTCAGTACGCCCGAGCCACAATTGGACTGCCCGCTTCACGTCTGAAACGCTGACCCAAGCATGACCCAAACATGTGGAAATGCCTTTTAGTAAGGTCAGGACTGTATGGTGGATGTGGCAATAACTACCAGCCGAGGTCATGTGGTGCGACGGGACGTATGGGGTCATGCATTGTTCTGCAAAAACAACAACGCCTTTGGTGATGAAACAAGGAGTTCCCGGGAGGCCAGATTTGCAGCAATGCCAATGACGTCAAGCAGACAGTCTCATCATTTTGTACAGAGAAATCTTTCTACCTTGATGGTTTCCAAGCACTAGTGAAATACTTGGTTCTGCACAGTCAAAAGTACCAGTTTGACTTGAGCACCCTTTGTACAAACAATGAAAAATACTAATGAAAAATGTTTTTCCAATTTTTGGCAAAATTCTTTGCCAAATGCAGATTTTCTGTCTTTCCATTGAGTTGGTCGTCTATTAGGTGCACAACGTTCTAGATCAATGTGCATCATGAGTCCACTGGCCCAATTAGCATCTACAGCATTATTGTTGCTCTTTTCCTAAATTGAAAGGATGTAAATATACACTAGCTCAATTAGATATATAACCTAGATAAATTGTTAATTTGTCTTAAAAATGCAATTATCCATAACCAGAGCCCTTGAAAATTGTATCAGTTGTTAAAATTACACAGTCTGCTAGAAGCCATCATACAAAACGCGTACATTCACAAGAGTGACGGCATCAATTTTTACGCAAATTTTTAGTTACATTGTTCCATTCTTCCAACAAAAATAGGTGTATAGAATAATTTAAAGTTTTAAAAGTTTAGCTAATTCGTTAAAGTTACTAGCTATAGTTTTGTTGACATCGAACCACCTATTATGAGGTTGCACAAAAAACAATTACTAGATAGTGTTCTATGGAAGTCGATTTTGACAACATCTCAGCTTAATCATGTTCAATAAACACTGATCACAATCCACTAATTTTGTATAATAATCCAGTAATATTGTATAATAATGTAATATAATTTTACTGAAAGATATTATTATTATCATCAGGCATATCACCAGTAGGAATGTCAGCCGTCTGGCTCCAGTCACTCCAGAGTAGGCTTTGCATGGCTTTCCGTCGTATCTGAACTTGGTACACTGTCTGCTTTTGTAGCTGCAACGTGTAGGAGTCCCAAATACCTGTAGTGTGTGAAAACACATTAAGACCTATTAAAGTTCATAGTTCGTCATCAAATATAAATATCAGTCTTGTCAAATACGTTTTAGCATTGCTCAATACAGTACTTTACTATGCATTTATTTTTTATTTATAGGATTTCATTTCTGCTTTCAGTATCCATGCCGCTGATGTTTCAGTGGTATGTTATATTCAATACCAATCTTAAAAAAAAAACAAAAAAAAAAGCGTCACTGTGTTTTTCCGTTGCACTAGGAAACTGTTTATGCTTTACACCTCCATATACCGGACCTTATGTATACAGTTGTGTTGACATTTGTATGCAGTGCTGACTGAAGTAAGGAACATTTAGTATGTGCAGTTTTCACCTTCAGCACATATTCAAAATGAGTCATCATTATGACAATATTAGCAGAATTCTAAGAAAATATTCCAACAGACAAATGACTGAGAGGAAATCAACATTAGAGTAGAGTAGTCACTATAGCGTAAGCGTCCATGGTTGTTGTTTTTTCCTTTTTTTAAATTTCTTTTGTTATGATTTTTACTTCCCAGCCCCAGCGTTCAATCAAATGCATTTGTTCTCTCTTAACAGGACGACATGGAGGACAAGCTTTGCTCTAAATAAAAAGTGAAACAAACCGTTATTTTTGTCATCCTCGGTCTTAAAGGTTGTCTGAAATTGAAGAATATAAATGAGATAAATAAACCATGACACTGCTTAAAGGAACAACAACAGCAACAAAAAGAAATGTCTTACGTTCTTCCATGTATCATTAATCTTCCTCCATCGGATCTCATGAATAGCACCTTTGTTGTCATTCACTCTTGGCCAGCTTAATTTTATATTTTCAGCTGACCTTGTTCTTTGCGTTACATTGGGTGAACTATATTTAACTGTTGGCAAAATAAAAAAAGAATGTTATGCGGGGTTTTTGACATATAAAGGAGTAATTGTAGCAAGGTATGATGACGTAACGTTGTGCAATGAATACATTTACTGCAAATTCATTTGCCAAAAATGATGACATGATGATATAAATACTTCAAAAATAAGAGTACTCTACTTCATCAGAAACAAGTGCAAAACAGATGCATAAAGAACAAAAAAAAAAAAAAGATGTAGAAAGAAAGTCCTGATGGCCAGGAAGTGCTAATACTCAGGACGGGTCCGAGCAATCATATTTCTGTACAACCTTACAAGCCAATGTAGACTAGATTGTTAAAGCATTGAGTTGTTTTAATAAATTAATTCCTCAATCCTACCTGAATTGCTCAGGAACACAGAGATGGTTGGTGAGCTGCAGGTCACACTGGATACTTGCCTGAGCACCCATATGTCCAAAGGACGTTCTGTAACCAGATCTTCTACAGGGAGCACTTTGAACAACTGTTTGCCAGAACTGAACTGTTTAGCATATGAGGTATCATTAACAGATGAACTCCTGGAGATAAACAGAATTGGGTTGTTATTAAGTTATTATAATGAAATCATAAAGCATTCCTTCACTTAGCTCAAAGTAGGGATCCATACCAGATACCATCATACCAGAAATATCAAATTTTAAGAATTTTGTATTTTTATTTTTATTTTTATAAAAGGGGAACAAATTGGGGTACTCATGTGCTGGAATAAGTCATAGATCATGACAATGAAACTAATAAAAGTAAATAACATCATAAAACTAAAAAAACATACCGCATAAAAATGGTATAAATAACATCTGGAGAACGGTCTAGGTCCTCCCATTTACACAAGAAATCATCATCGGGCCGAGTTGTATTTTTGTAACATTGTGGACTCGAGACACTACATGTTGCACCTGTAAGGACATCAGGATCAAAAAACATGTTGTCAGTATCAGGATCAGGAATTAGTACTTCAATATTTTATGAGCTTCTGGTCTACAATATTTGCAAATACTTACACTTAAATACAAAACATTATTTTTTTTTATTTTTGCAGCAATTTCAAATAGAATTTACATTTTGCAAAATCTGTAGACTGGCTCACATGTTTTAAATTATGAGTAGGGTCATTATGTAATTATGTATTTTCAGCATGTATTTAAGTCATCTTAAGCGTTCTACTGAGCGCCACAGGAGATCCTTTCTTCCTGTGACCATTAAACTTTACAACCTGTCTCTGTAAAAACTGAAACCGTAACTGAAAGTGGTCACAATCATGTCTTTTCACCCCCTGTTACCACCTGCAAAATACCTAAATAAATCTATTTATTACTCATAGGCATGCGCAATACTCATTGTGTGGTATAATTACCGCACTTTATCCCTGTTAGTACACTGTGAACTTAAAATTAGTCTTGTTTCTCACACTGGCTACTATCATATGCAATTTCATTTCACATTAACGCTGCAGTATAACACAGTTGTAACTGTGTTCTTCACTTTAATGTTTTTTCCCCTGGATTTAGCTGTTATTGGAATTGTGTTGATGTGCGTCTTTTTTTCTTTCTTTTTCAAACAGTGTAACAAGGCAAACTATTTTAAATTTTATTTTAAAAAAAAAAGAAAAATTTAATAAGGTTTTTTTTTTATCTCAACTTTTATTTCTTTTATCCTTCAGTACAAGGAAATTTGCTATACAAAGTGGCTCAAAAGTTTGAATCCAGTGCCATTTTTTTCTTATATAATCTTTTTTGTTTTTATTTTATATAAATATTTTATTTAAATATTTTAGACCAAAGACATCCTCAAATCTAACACCAGAAAATATTATTATATATTTTTAAATCTTTGATCTTATTTGAGGTCAGACGTCTATCAGAATCAGTCCAGAAAAATTGTTGCACTAAACAAGGAAATCATCTCTTCGTATTTCATCATCAAATGTTCACCAAAATCAAACGAGATGTATTCACATACACACAAAAGCTGCAAGGTCGCAGACTGTCAGTTTAGGCATTTGCCATAAGTTATGTCTCTGAGTTTTAGTTTTTTTTTGCACATGGATCCAGACTTTTGTTTCATCCTGTATGTTCTCCAAGTTCATGGAGAATCTGTAACTGGGTTATATCTAGGAATTTTACATCTAGGAAAAAACGGCTTGTATTTCACTGATGAGCCCATTCAAGTCTTTGGTTAACCTCTGTACTGGATGTGCAGCGTAACACCGGTAACATCTACACTTTGTGGTTGTTGATCGTCTATGATAAGAACTGCTTAGCGTAACTATATATGAAAAGACAAACATACCTTTATCAAGCAACGCAGCAACAACAAGCAACAAAAGTCCTACAGTCTTCATGGTGTTCGGAATACAGACAGGTTCTGATGTAGAACAGCTCAGGCGTCCGAAATAGTCCAATTCATGACCCTACCTGCTAGAGTAAGTAGAGTCCAGAACTTTAGCGCCTTCTAAATTAAGTGTCATCTCTTCTTTTGTTTCAAACTGAAACCTTGAGCAACTCATGTCAGCATATTATCACTTTTTGTCAAGTACAGGCGGCTAAGCTGCATGACCACAAACCACACATCATGTATGGGAGGGGACTTTTGTGATAGCTCAGATGAGATGAGTTTCTTTCAGGTGCCTCATTTGTAAATGTCTCGCTTCTTTCCTGCTGTATTCAAAACCGAGCTAAAGCTCATACTTATTGGACAGAGAAGTTTGTATTGTTTAGTCGCTGTCTTAAGACTTTGAATTGCATTTTAAAACTTTTAGTATTAAAAACGTTTATGTTAAAAAGAGTGAGCTAATTCTGCTAAATCAGAAATGTCAATGTAATTCAGGATTTGACTCCTGAAACCTATTTTTACATCCTCATTACAATCTAAATAAATCCTCTTCCATTTCCCTAAAAGACAAAACCCGTATTGACGTGAATAGACATGGCCATGCAATGTGGGGTGTTCATCTTTATAACAACGGAATAATTTTATCCCAAAACAATACAATTAATTTAAAAAATAATAATTATTATTACACTTATTCTTAAATTAAGATTTCAAAATTTACTTTAGAAAAACACACGAGAGTCTAGAGTTTATTTCAGGATTCCAGGATTTCTTACAAACCTTGCTCAGTTCATTTTACATAAGCTGGCTATCAGTGTTTTAATGTAAATAAGTATGAATATATCTGATACATTTCTCCAACAAGAAGTATTGTTGTTCCTCATTACACATCTGATCCAAATAAAACTTTCTCTCTGGAATTAATAAAAAAATGTATGTTTAAGAAGGTGTGGGAACCTTGACCTATAATGCTTCGCTATAATAAAGTTCATAATCAAAATTCTGCTCACTTCTTTCTTTTACTTATATCAGGAAATTATTTTGTAACTTAAAGTACAATAAATATCAGATATTTTTTATGACTTTTACTGAAGTAATATTCTAAAAGGTGACATTAACTTTTTCCAAAGTAATTTTTTTTTTTTTTACTCAAATATCACTTTCAAGTACTTGCTGGCTATAAATAGTACAGGAATCATTTGTTCCTTTTTCCTTCAGTAACCACTTCATGAGTCTGTCCTAGTAACACATGAGATGGGAATAAACCTTGGTTGAGACGCACCAGCGTGAGCTCGGATCTGCAGTTACACCAACGTAGACAGGAGTGAGTGTGTTAATGAGTGATCCAGCAACCGATATGTTTATGGGAATTGAGAGAAATCTGGAGAGCACAAAGAAAACTCATGAAGAAAGAATACCAAAGAGAAAAAAAAATCCAAACTAAAAGGTGAGATCATAATAAACAATTAAAAATACACCTAATAAAGCTACAGTATATGAGCATATGATTCCCTGTAACGGTGCTTTTTATGTATGTAACATTTTTGCTTGAGATTTTTTTATTTTATTATTAATAAAACGCAATTAAAACTAAATATGTTTTTCACTCCATCACAACTTTTTATTTCTGTATTAATTTCATTGTTTTAGAGAAGTTCTGCACAGAGGACAGAGCCAACATTACACATTCTGTACACACCCATGATCCATTGAGAAACTTTCTGCCCATTCAGAATATAACTTATCTAACATTCTATCTAAACACTTATCACAATTTAGATCATGCTCAGTGTGAACCCTGTGATAAAAACTTGTGTTTTACATGGTTCTGGTAAGTAATGAAACCCTAAGTTATTACTTTCACCTTGTGTGACAACTTTCTGTTTCTCTGAAATCACTCACATATTGTAAAGACCACACCTCTTGGTTAGTTCACGTCACGTCTGAGTCTCGGCTGTCTTTAGAGTTTTTTTCCCCCCTCCGCTTTAGCTGGTTTATTTCTTCTGCATTCTACGGTGTGGGCGTCATTATGCAAAGTAGAGGTATCTTTGTACAAATCTGTAAAATTATAGATAATATATTAGTAATATACAGCAGTGTATTGCATTGAGATGGGGAGTGTTTGCTGTATTGTGTGGAATGATGCCAAACATTAATCAAGTCACCATCTTTTCTTGTAATTGATGGACAAGAGTCAGGGTCTCTTTTTTCAATTTCTGTGGTTGTGGGTGACATAAGACAGATATTCTAACCACGTGTTTGTGGTTGATTCTGCTAATTTCCTACAGGCAAAAAGACGTCTTTTTTTTCTTTTTTTTTAAATCCCCTCCCCAGTTCAACTGCGTCACCAGAACTCTTACTCAGATTCAGTAGACTGCCTTAAATGCACCTCAAAAAATGGATTTTTAACCGTTTAAAACATTCAGAACATTTTTATTAATATAAATTATTTTTGATAATAATAAGGTTATTAATAAGGTTATTTTGATAATAATAAGGTTCAATATGTAGCCCCTTCACCAGAGATATACACCAAAAAACAAAAAACAATCACAATTACGGGCAGAATTGTCACTTAGGTAAAACTTTAAACAAAAACTAATAATGGTAAAAAAAATATATGATTAGGTTCAACTAATTAAATAGAATGAAGTACATTACAAACATAAAATATATATTAAATTAAAAAAAATTACTACACAAGAAGGAGTGCTGTTGCAATGAATCTTAATCAGCTCGTACTGAAAATATCACAACCTTATATTGATATTTAACACAACAGCACGACCTCAAGTGTGATACTGATTTTATACAACATTTCCACAAACGCCATTTAATATCACTCACTCACTCATCGTCTAGACCGCTTTATCCTGTATTCAGGCTCGCGGGGGGCCTGGAGCCTATCCGATTACAGCCCAATCCATCGCTGGGCACACACACATACACTCACACACACACTTTGGGAACACTAATTAGCCTAATCTGCAGGTCTTTGGACTGTGGGAGGAAACCGGAGGACCTGGAGGAAACCCACCAAACATGGGGAGAACATGCAAACTCCATGCACACAGAGCCGGGAATCGAACCTGGACGCAGGAGGTGCAAGGCGACAGTGCTAACCACTACACCACCAACACATATCCTTCCATGACTGGTGGAACTGACTAACCCATGACTGACAGTTAGTTTAATTAACAGGTGAAAGTAGTTTTAAATTCTTACCAGTACTGTGTAGCCAAAAGTCAAGGAGAATAAACCATGGAGGACGTGAATAGTCCTGTAACTCTCGTATATTTCTCTTTATATTTCCACATATTCTGGTTTAGAATATCAGCTCCACTAACTCCTGGATTCCGGAGTTAAATCCCCAATAGCGTTTAAAAAAAAAA
>JAOVVA010000004.1:22630809-22653540 GCA_028565275.1 Leiocassis micropogon | reverse complement strand
TATTATGCATCAATTTTCTTGTGCATGTTTGACCTCTTCTGAGGATACAGAACTTATAGGACATGAACAAATGCAAAGAATTTCTTCTTGTGTTAAACAACTGGTACTGAAAGTTGTGACAGCATTAGATGATGATGATGATGATGATGGTGAGATGAAAGCGCGCGGCGCACACGCGCTCACCTCTGCTGACCTCTACAGGTCGAACTGAAATTCACATCCTTGTTTTTCTTTCGCTTTTACGCCGTTTGATCTCCGCAACAATGTAACCGAGTTTCTCCGAGGCTCTATTTCGTTCCCTATCATCATCACCACCACCACCACCACCACCACCCTCTTCCTCCTCCTCCACCTCCTCTTCCTCCTCCCTTCCTTTTAAACCCGATCAGTAGACATGAGCGCATCTTCGCCTCGCACGCTCGTGGAGGAGATCCAGTCGGTCGTGTTCTGATCAGATCGACTTGACAGCATTTGGTTCCGGCTGCCTGAGACACCATGGCGATGTGTGCGCTGAGGTTCCAGCTGAGAATCTGATCCAGCCTTCAGCACTTTCAGCATGAAGAGACGAGACAAGCTGAAAATCCCCTCCCTCACTTTGGAGTAAGTTTTCTTTTTTTTTCTTCTTCTTAAAAATTCCACTTGCATGATGATGAATAATTTAGGAGTAGATACTGGAAGACGAGGGGAAATCCCTCACTACTGATGATGAGTAGTCTGTAAGAAGAGGAGAAAAAATATGAACAGAGCTGGAACCTGGTAGCACACACTCATATTTATTATTATTATTATTATTATTATTATTATTACTATGCATTTTCATGTATTATCATGTATTATTTGCTATAAGCACATATAAAAACCTAGTTTAATAGTCTACCATGTATAATAGTGCATCAATTAAAACACATATGAAATACACCACTACTGTATACACTGGGCGATATGGCTATCCTATTGGTTTTAATGGTTTATTCAGAACAGATCGGAGATGCCCAGTTCTCGGCATGTCCTCAGCCTTATCTTGCACCTCATTCGTCTAATTTGTGACAGACACAGAACTGTAAGGGTGTTCGCTCTGCTCTGAAGCATCATGTACCCTGCTCAAACCTCCGTAATTCACTCCATAACGTCCAGCCTTATCAGGTATCATCAGCTTGGCGTCAGTCATTAAGCTACACTGTGTACTGTACATGACTGATATTTTTTATATGAACAAACAAGAAGGCATGGGACAGACATGGTCGTACAGTATGATGTGGATGTAATGAAGCGTTGTTGATCTTTCAGCTGCTCTCATTAGGGGTATCCAGATGTTTTTGATTTTGGCACAGGTTTCACACCAAACCCAAAACCCCTTCCTGATGCAATCCTTTCATCTTGACTAGAACCGGCTGGGATGTCAACCAGTCCTTCCTCATGGCACTGGAAAACCTGTACCACTGTACCACCACCACCACCACCACCACCACCACGAATGCCGGCCAAACAGGTGGAATGAGTTGGGAATTAAAAATTATGAGTGATTACTAGCTTATAGGGAAACTTCACTTCCTTCAGCCCTTGTTGCAGGTTGTGTGACCTATTCAAGTGTTAAAAGTTATCAGTGTTTGAATTTGGTGATATAAAATGCACACAACACACTCTCGCTCAACAAATATTTGGAGTAATATAAAACTGAGTTGATAAAACTCAAGGGATCGTCTACAGTGTCGCTTTCATATTTTTTATGTTGTGATCCCTCACGCTGCGTCTAAAACAGCGTACCAGAACGTGCATTCTTAATCACAGCCTGGATCATATATCAGTTAGATAACAAAGCTTAAGTACTCAGGAGTACAACCCGAGATACGCCCTACATCCTACACACTATGTGTAACCTTCTGCTTCAGTGCCTTAATGAACCCAAAGTAGAGCCTGAGTCACGGCTTCTGGTTATTAGAAGAGACGCTGGGAGCTGTCGAATAACTAACACAACCTAACTATTTATGGATCTTGCATGACTGTACTGCTTGACTGTGCTATATGATCATAAACACTGCTCATGGCATATATGCTCAATGTGGAAAGGCATAGATTTCCATCCCATAACGATATCTGAAGACGTTAATGACTGTGATACCAGAACGGAAATGTTCTGGTGAGAAAATGTAATTAGCAAGACAGATGTTCTGACTCTCGCAAGAAATGTTTGCTTGTTTCCCCGACCCCTCTTCCAGCCTGCTTTAAGAGACGATCGCTGCGGTACGCATGTTCTTTCCTCCCACTCCAAGCACTATGTAAATATAGCTGCCCTCCTCTGCCCGCTGGATGCTGATCCATATTACAGGTTTATATCCGCAGCTCATCAGTCATCAGTCCCCTCTGTCATTAAGCTAAACGATATGATGTACACAATGACAACTTTACTTAACAGAAAAGTAGCACATGACTATATGGCCATTTATAAGCAAGCCGAGCATAGGGAATGGTTAAACAAACGAACTGATGGCACTGCAGAGCACCGAGGGTTTTTCTGCACAGTTGGTTCTCCTCCAGTTCTCTCGCATCACTATGACAACACCCTCCTGTTTTTGCAGCACATGTTGCTATCCATTGCACTGTTAGGTGCTTCTCGCTGCCAGGCTGAGGACCATTTGTGCAGGTCTGATGTTTTTTTTTTCTCTCTCTCTTTTTTTTTCCATCATGTGAAAGTCCAGTCACAAATCCTAAATCACAAACTATGTACCATGAAGCAAGAAGAAGCTTTAATTATGTTATTATATAGTGTAGACACTTGAGGAAGTTCTCAATGAAAAAAAAAAAATCAGTTGTTTCCAAGAACAATGTTTTGATTCAGCTGTGTTTTGTTGGACTTTGGACATTTACGAGCGTAATACAATATCTGACGGGCGTG
Organism: Leiocassis micropogon; assembly: GCA_028565275.1. Classification (NCBI taxonomy): domain Eukaryota; kingdom Metazoa; phylum Chordata; class Actinopteri; order Siluriformes; family Bagridae; genus Leiocassis; species Leiocassis micropogon. Next base: position 22,650,647 of record JAOVVA010000004.1, on the reverse strand, counting down.
TGTATAGTGTTGAACAATTGATTGCTGCATGAATACCTCTCATTGCATTGCGATGTTTGCAAAGAGACATGCATAGCTGCACACAATCTCAAAGGTAAGTAAAGGGTAGGAAATGGTAGTCATGTTGTATCACCGAATAGTCCTCTGTTTATGATTTATAGTCTGCTGTTGTTCATAAAACAACAAATCACTAAATGTTTTGGTTAAATAAACTGTCCTACTTGGTCACTAATGAATAATAATAATCAAAAAAAGTAGATCAATGTGATAAGCATATAGATTGTTCATACTGTATCCTGACATTTTTTTCCGGAATAAGACGTTTAAAAAGTTATTAGATAACAGGAGCTATGATGACGTCGATTGACAGTGATAAAAAAGTACAAGAAAATTCAAGGGACACCAATTATTGATGTTACAATCTTTTAAATTCTAAATGGAAAAGTTTAAAAAGTCTCCACATACTCAAGTATCTACAAGTAAGTATTGTGTAAGATTTACACAATACAGTTCTTATGAAATATTAACGTTATTAAGGTTAAATTAGGATTGAGTTGGGGTTAGAGTTTATATGTTTGTATGTGTTTTCTTTATTCCTTTGTATAAAATCAAACTAAATCATTTGAATTCATACAGGTTTACCTTCATGCCATATTTTCAATGTTACCTTGCTACCTAAAAAATAAATAAGACTAATAGGGCAGGTTTTGTGAGAGAATGATTGGTTGTGGTATCCATATTTTAACTGTCAGCGGGATGGTGGTGTAGTGGTTAAGGGGTTTGATTCCCGCCCCGGGTCTGTGTGCGTGGAGTTTGTATGTTGGGTGCTTGGTGGGTTTCCGCCAGGTAGTCCGATTTCCTCCCACAGATCAAAGACATGCAGAATAGGCTAATTGGCATTTTGAAATTCCCCATAGTGTGTGTGTGTGTGTCCTGGCACTAGGCCAGGGTGTACCCCAGAGAATGAGTGAGTGGTTCAATTGTCATTGTTAATTCTTGTTTGCACGTCCTTTGCTGTCAGTGGCTACCTGTAGTCTTATACCCACAGACATCACCAAATGTTGTGTTTCTTCCCTGGTGGTCCTCCTCTAAGCCCTTTACTAGAGCTATCTTTTCTTCCTGTCTGTTCTTTTAGTTTTGCTTCAGGAAGGTGAACTCAGGAAGGTGAATTCAGGTCAGATGATTGACTTTGGTGATGCAGAACATTTCACGTATTTGCCTAAAAAGGTTTTGGGTTGCTTTCACGGTATGATTTGTGTCATTTTCCATCTGCCATGTGAAGCATCATCCAAAGTGCTTTGAAGCATTTGGCTGAATCTGTGGAGATAGCATAATTCTATACACACGTCATGTATCACACTGTCAATAAATACTAGGAAACCACCTCCATTGGTAGTCATACACACCCACACCATAAGACGGGTCTTCAGGCTTGTCCACTAATGACCAATTTGGCTGCAGGCTCTCATTCCAACCAGGCAGTAGTCATAACCATATTAATTTTATCTAGAGCCCCAATGGACTATTAAGGATGCCTAGCAGAACTGTAGTCCTCCAGCCACACCAACCCTTGAAGACACCCCCCCCCCACCCCCACCATAAGATAAGGTGGTATATTTGAGATCATGACCAGTACATTCTTTTCTTCTTACGCGTATCTGCCTGTCATTCTGCTAGAGGTTGATCTTTGCCTCATCTGTACATAAGATGTTGTTGCAGACCTTTACAAGCTTTTGAAGATGTTTTTGTCTTCCTGTTTTTGAGGTTTACGTCTTGTGGTAAACCCTTTGTGCTACTCTAGTGAAGACTTCACTTGATTGTTGACTTTGACACAGATACAGTACCACACACTTACCTTCCTGGGGTCAAAGAGTGGATACTTATTCGGGCAACTTTTTTTTTTTTAAAGGATTTTATTTATTTTATTTTTTTTAGGCGACCAATCCTTCTGTCGTGTTCTTCCAGACCTTTTGGTGTTCATGAGGTCACCAGTGTGTTGTTTTGTTTTTTCAGGAATGTACTGAACCCTTGATTTGGGCACAGTTAATGGTTTTGCTACATTCTAAATGGTTTGCTCATATTACTGGTCATATTGAAAGTCAACAACAATGCATTATGAATATAAATGATATACTTGAACTCGTTTATTTTTTTTGCTTTTTTTTTTTACCTGTAACTGAAATAACGAGGGAATATCGTGCAACTGTCCAATTACATTTGGTCCCTTAGAAGGAGGTCACCCCATGTGAAAAGTGTTTTAATACCTTCACTGTTCTCAAATGAAAAAAGCTAAAAGTATGCATTTTGACTCTATATTCATTATCTAATTTCTATAACTTCATTTAATGCCAGTATACTAAAAAAAAGCTAAAATAGCAGTCATTTTGTCAATATCCAAATTTTCATGCGCCTGCTTATATATTTACCAAGACAAAAAAATTACTACACAGTTCCACAGAACTGCAGTCGGGCAAAAAGGTCAACTAGTGTAACTAATGTGCCTTATTGGGAGAGAGCCTTCCTCCTACACTTTACCATCCCTTTTTTATTCCTAAAAATCCTTATTCTTGGTGCCACAGAAGAAGGCACTTCAGCCGGAGCCATACTCCTCAACCCGTACTAGCCATATTTAGACTGGTCTACAGAATTTGTTTGGATGTCAGATAAAATATTTACTGATGCCATCCATTTTTTCCTCCCCATTCCATATGAGCCATGACTTCTTCCTCCTGTTTGACAGCGTAGGTGCCTCTTGTTCCATCATCAACACTTTGCACTGCGAATTTTAGCATTGTGGCAGTTATATGTATTAATGGGATGTAATTGACAGCAAGCATAGGCTTTCAGTTGTAAGAATCTCACTGGACAAGTTACTGGAATATCACATCAGACCAGCCTTTTTATTTATACACAGTGCTCATTGTACATAGTATTTTGCAATGCCGGTTCGGAAGCAACTACGTGTCTGTCTGCAGAATATATTTATGGCTAACATTATTACATTCTGTACATCTGTTTATTCTTTTATAAAAATGTGTAATATTTGTATTCTGCATAGCAATTTAAATAGCTTTTAAATCCATTGCAAGTGAGTTTCCAATACATTACGATATACATTACAGGCGGCACTATAGGTGACCTTATAGGTGGCATAGTGGTTAGCACTTTGGTCTCACACCATCTGAAGTCAGTGTGTGTAGAGTTTGCATGCTGAGTTGGTTTCCTCCGCGTACTCCGGTTTTCTCCCACAGTCTAAAGACATGCAGAGTAGGCTAAGTGACATTTCCAGATTCTTTGTAGCATGTGATTTAGTGTGTCCCGAGTCCCCTGGAACTAGTCTCCAGGCCGCCCACGACCCTAAAGGATTAGAGTGTGTGTGTCTGTGAGAGAGAGTGACATTATAATCAGACTTTATGCCTGTCATTTCAGGGTGACATGACATGGCAAGTAACATGCAAAATATCTTTCAAACATCAAAATTTAAGTGTTTTAAACCAAGTTGCATGGATCATGTCATGAAAATAATGTGTGCAATGAGTGAATTGTGAAGGCAACAAACTCGTTTTTAACTTATTTACACTTAAGTCTCATGTTAAGCTAAGATATAAGCTAAGACAAATCTTTATGAATCCCTGTCTGGAGAATTTAAAATGTTTAGACAGAAAAAGTGTAAATGTAAAAAATGTTACTTAGAAATCATTAAACTGAAGCTACAAAAAAAAAATCATGAAGGAAACTAAAGGCAGCACAGATACCCTTAGTCAGAGCACTAACACCTGTAAACGTGTCTTGACTTTCAGTTTGTCACCCAACCAGAGCTCAATCACCCTGAGCCCCTGCAGCCCCTGCAGCCCATGCAGCCCTTTACAAACCCTTCATCCGTGGAGGTAAGCCAGTCGCCTTACATGCTGAAAGATTTCCACATGAATTGCAAGCAGAATTAATATTAAAGCAAGGTTGTTCTTTTTGACCGACATTTTTATACAGTAGATATAAAAGCTAAATAGGAGCTTCTTTTTTAATATGTGAGGGTGAGTCAAAAATTATCCACACTCTGACACATCATTTAACTTTTTGAAAAGCCCAATACATCATTTGTCGAAATAATCTCCTTGCCTTTCAATACACTTTGTCCATCTGTCAACAAGCTTTCGTATTCCCTCATTAAAAATGTTTTAGGCTGAGCTGCCAGCCACAAATGCACTGCTGTCTTCACTTCTTCATCAGAAGTGAATTTTCGTCCTCGCACTAAGGGGACCAAACAGGTGAAAGTCCAGCGGAGCAAGATCAAGGCTATAGGGAGGATGCTTTAACACATTGAAACGAAGTTTCTACAGAGTGTCAACTGATGTGTGCAGATGTGCATTGTCATGGAAGATCCCAATGCCCTTGGAAAGCAGTCCTCTACATTTAATCCAAAGTTTAGGCTTCAGCTCTCCAATAAGCATCTCACTGTAACAAGCACTGTTGATTGTTGAACGTTATTCCTGATAATGTTCCAATACTGGCCCACGAGAATCCCAGAAAACTGTAAGAATACATTTTCCGACAGATGGTTAACATTTTAACTTTTTCTTGGTTGGTGATTCTGGATGTTTCCATTCCATAATCTGCCATTTACTTTCGGTCACCAGTAATCATTCTCTTTAAGAAACTTTCATATTCCTTAGAGTATCATTTCAAATTTGCAGATATCCAAACACTTTTTCCATACTGCGCATAAAGTCATTAATTAAAAATGGCAGCAGATACACCATACATCCAGGAACCTCTGTAATCCAACTAGGGACCATGGAGGCCAATGGTGACCAATGTATTTATTCCCATTTTGTGGTAGGACCTCCGGTCAACATTCACACGCACATTCACACACTATAGATAATTTGAAAATGCCAATTAGCCTAATCTACATGTTTTTGGACTGTGGGAGGAAACCGGATTACCTGGATAAAACCGACCAAGCAAGTGGATAACATGCAACCTCCAGACCCGGAGTTGGGAATCGAACCCAGGACCTGGAAGTGCAGGATGACTGTGCTAACCACTAGATACACCCTCAGACCAAAAAATAAAAAAACAAATCACTGCATGCTGCTGTTCTTTCATGCAAATCACAAGTATGGCATCCATTTTTGGATGGAAAATGATCTGATGTAACACGTTCACACCTGCATAGCAGTGACTGGAGAGACAGCAGCCTTGAATGGCTGATAAGACTGGAAGGCCAACAAAAGAGTGGCGATCATTTTTTACTCACCCACATATATACACTTACATATTTTATATAGCTACATAAGCCTGTAATTAGCTCCAGACTGTAATCTTTAAACAAATAATACATTCTATATTATTAGAATTCTACAAATAAATAAATAATTACATAAGCTTGTACTGGCTCGTTAGTGTCATTATAATTATATTATGATGTCAATATCAATCTTTACAAATAATTTGTAATCTTTAATGGCTGTTAACATTTGATTTATAATAAATTCTAAATGGATTTTTTTCTTTCTTTCATCTAAGTCTATCATGTAAGTCTAATGTCTTAAAATTACCCATGACTTTGTTCGACAATGCCAAAATGTGGCACCAGTAGGAATTATTCAGCATTTATGGTGTCTCGTAAGCAGTGATTTGCTAGAGTTAATTATCTCACGTCCTACTTTGGGACGTCTGATGTGTAAAACAGAAAAAGAAAAAAAAAACATGGCTGCTGCCAAGAAAACATGTCTACTTTTCTCTGTTAGAGCAGGTAAAGCTCGTAAAAAGCTACTTTAGCAGTGCGTTTAGAGTAACAGGCCTGAATGGCTACTACTTCTTGTCTTGTACTGTATGTTGAACACTGAAATTGAAGTGAAGCAACAAGAGTAGACAACAGTGTTAGCAACACGTTAGATGGCTAATGTTAATGATTACCTTCTCAAAAGAAATAAATAATATGGTCAGATTTATAGATTTAACCAAGTATGGTGTCTGTATATGAGGGGGCATCAAAAAGATCACAGATCACAAATCCACTTTCGCTCTATGTTCCCTCTCAGATGCCTTAAAACCTGGCAGTAGAATTCACTATTGACGGTCTGGCCTCTAGGGACAAATTCTCAATGCAAAATGCTGCAAATGTCGAAAAAGATGATGAGCATGCACTTGGTTGAGCTGCGAACCTACCTCACCTTTTTTGGGCATGGAGATGATGGTCTCTTCCAATGTGAAGACTGTTGCTTTCTCTCAAGATCGAACCATACACCAAAGTTTTGTCACCAGTAATAATTCTCGACATAAAGGACGGGTCATCCACGGCATGCTGACGGAGTTCATGGCAGACTTCAACACAACATTCCTTCTGTTCGAATCACACGTGAGAATTGCCTGGCCTTTTCTGTATGACACTAACAATGGCAGCAATGCTGTGGAAGGTCTCGTTAATGCTCGTCGAACGTCTTCCGGATCTCTCGTTGTCTTGGAGTGATGTGCTTCCACTTTTAAGTGTGTGACACTTTAAAAACTTTCGAACAACTTATTGCAGCATCTCCTTAAACTTGCTGAATCTTGTCAAAGGACTTTGTGGCAGATTTGCCCAGTATTTTACATTCACTCTTTGTTCTGACTTGCAGCTGGACACAGGACGATGTCTTTTGGCATACTGACTTATGAAGGTCGGTGGTCTCTGTGACTGTGCGTGCAGCCTTGTGCTGCCATCTGTTGGCGTGTTACAAAACTAGTCTAGAAACTTCTCGATACCAACTCATATTAATGGATTTAAAGCTAATAATACTGTAAACTAATTTAAAAGTAAAGAATTGGTTCTTCACGCTGTTCACAGCATGTGCAGCTAGGTTGATGTGACATCATTGTATAAGCGGGGAAAGAACCGGTGATTGAGAAGACTATGTCCATTTACCGATTGAAATTTCATATTGAGGGGTGTTTTTGGTGGGTTATTTGGTTAAAGGCGGGGAATTACAGATGGTAAGTTTGCCTTTGATTAAAGCTCACAAGTTTGTATTTCTGCTCCCCAGCTAGGAAAAAAAATAAGAAAACACCTCAGCTTGAACTTATTAAGCAGAAAATCTGGAAGGTCCCCTTACCCCCAAGTTTAGCATACGCTGTCTTGTGGTTGTAATCCAGTGGGTTGGTTACATTACCGCCATCTGTATGTCTCATTCTCCCTCATCTTCCCAGCCTCTTAAGGCTGATTTTTCCAGAATAGCCTTCCTTGAAAAAACACCTAATGCGTCCTCTCCTGATCTGTGTCTTGAACTCTTCGCCTGCTTTATCCGGCACTTCCACACACTCTTTCTTCTCGACACATTTCCCTTTCTCAACATCTAGCTGGAATTTTGTAGATCGCATCACCGACACATATAGATCTCTCTCGTCCAATTTCTCTGTCCTTTAAAGTTGACATATGATGTCATGTCACTATAGAGTAAATAAAATGTGACATCACTACACTGCGTGACATCGCAGCATCCCACAACCAGGAATAACAACAACACAACAAAAACACTCCAAAAGACACCACCATCGCTAAATCTGACAAATGCCTAAATGTAAATGTAAACCAATCACAAGTATTTTAGTATAAAATATGTGAATTTGTATTAAGGTGGGATTTCCCCCTCTTTAATACTGGCTGTAGTGTGTGTGTGTTACAACTCATGACATAAACATTCGCCCTGTGTGTGTGTGTGTGTGTGTGTGTGTCATGCTGTAATCAGTTTAACATTTCCTGCTGAACGTCATTACTAATGTAGTGCTTGCGTTATACTGAAAAAGGACTCTATTTTGACTAGCTGAGGTAGCACGTGAGGAAGTGACGTCAGTGCTCTGCAGGTCGCTGCTGGCAGTGGACGGAACCATGTCGTGAGCAAGGGGGAGACAACTTTTATTTAAAGAGAAAATAAAAGTACGGAAATAATAATATAATAATATTAATAATAGTAATATAGGAAAATGAGAATAAAAATGGGCTGTTGTCAATACTGACGGTTTATTAGGAAAAATATACTGTTATGTGTGGGGATTGTATTGGAGGCCACCCCTGCTGGAGCAGAAATAGTACGTTCCAACGTCATCCCCCGGTAATCACCACAACAAGGCGCAGAGGCGCAGAGACACACAGCACAAAGCTGCAGGGAAGTCTCAGAGACTTCAGGCATGGCGTGAAGTATGTGAGGAACACGGAAAGAAGTTTAAAAAAACAACAACAACAACAAAAAAAAGGTTAAAAGTACGGGTGGATGCTTGACTTGTTACCAGGATGGAGCACGACTCGGTCCAAATGGGGAAAGTGGAAAGTTCGGCGTATCAGTTACCAAAGTACCAACCTAGCTAGCTAAGCTAACCAACCAACTTACTAACGACCTAGCTCGTTAGCTAACTAAAACAAAGCACATGGCTGAATTCCTCTTACTTCTCTTGAGCGTTATGTGTGCCTCGTCTGAGCCTAAAACAAGAAGACTTCTGGTGCAGACTTTTGCCTGGAGAGTTTAGCGTCGCAAATGCACACGAACAACGAGCTAGCTTGCAAAATAAACAAACAAACAAACAAACCTGTACAGCGAATACCATGTCTGATCCAAGTTGCTGGAGTGCAGGGATGAGCAGCAAGGCTCATTTCGTCAGTGGGGTGATGCTTAAGAGATCCAAAAGGTAAGTAAGAGGGCTGAGGTTCATCACAAACTCCCCTCTGTGCATGTGACATTGTTTTCAGAGAGTTTAGTGTGGATGCATTGCTCACGGACTTCATGTGATGAATCCTCAGATTAATTTAGTGATGCATGCTGTGATTGGATTCTCTGTAGTTTTTTTGTTTGTTTGTTTTTTTGTGGAGAGAGAAACACGTGCACTGAATGCAGGTCTGAGTGAATGATCTTAAAAACAGAATGAAAGTGCAAACTTGGATTCGTGCATTTCATTTCTTTTTTTACAGATCCACCTTCGAGAAACGTTTCCCCAAAAGTTCTCTATTGTTTTTTCCCTCTACTTCTGCTAAAAGTGTAAAGCTCTGGATTGTTTCACATGTACTGATAATGAGCCTTTCTTCTTCTCCTCCTCCTCCCCCGTCCCTTCGTGTGTGTGTTTTTTTTTTTTTTGTCACAGTTGCCGCAGCAGCAGGAAGAACCTCGGGGTTGGGACGCCTTCACCGACGCGCCCTCTCTCACCCCTGTCAGTCCACACAGGTAAGAGTCATCCTAAAGCTCGGCTTACTCTAACAGGCTTTGTTCAACACAAGCAGGCGTTGAGATCCTCTTTTATGTTAATGGGCTTTACCAAACAAGATAAGTAGTCCTGACCTGTGTCTGTAATGGAGTGTTATGTGAACCTTTGATGTTATGAAGTCCTGCACTGTTTAAGCCAATGTTCTCCAACCTTTTTTTTTTTTTTTCATCACGCACCAGTTTTATGCAAGACAATTTCCCATGTGCCAGCCATCTCAAGCTGAAACAAATCATATAATAGCGTGCATAATAAATTCCATATACCAGACCGCCCTGAGCTGAATGCCCCCACGACAAGGCAGTCCCATCTAGGACTGATGGGAGGCGATGACAAACGAAGTATATTCCTTATATCCAGTCTGCTCTATAATTTAGTTTTTGCTGCTGTCACTGCAGACAACCGCGATGTCACAAACTTAGCTTGCTGAAAGTGTGGGAAGGCGATATCGGTGGAAGCGGACGAGAGATGATCTGACTCAGCAGTCTCGGATAGTTAGTAAAATGGAAGTAAAATAATCAATGGTTTAAGTGAGTGATGAGCTGGCAACTAATGTCACTGTGATCGCGTGTGCACCATTCCTAATAAACAATTTGCCAGTAAAGTTAATTGCCGTTCGTGGTAGCACACATTATATCATGCTGATATTATGATATTAGAGAAGTACACACAGTAATTTTCAGGTCAGACGACTTTACATGTTCCGGTTTCTCGTTAACATTGCAAGCATACTTTTAGGAGAGAGACTGGAGAGGGGTTGACTATGGTTATGACATCAGTGCTGGAAAATATCAGCTCAATCAATAGTGTGATTCATTTTGCCTTGATTATAAATAAAGCACAATTAGTTTTATTTATTTTTTTGCCATCATAGTTTACTGATGCAGTATGTGCTGCTCTATTAAAGTTGAGATATTTGTTTGTAATAAAAGAGTTCTCCTCAATGTTTATTCCTTGTCGCAGACTGGATGGGCGGGAGTCGAGTGACTACACACGTATGTTTTTAAGGGGGCATGACATGAACATGTACAGTTAGGCACGTAACACAAAATAAATGACATGGGCAAGATTACTTCGGTTTAAAGTTCTGAATGTTCGCTTTTTCAGTCATTGTCAGTTCTGTGTAATGTATCATCTTAGACTCCTCACTCACCTCGGTGTGCATTTTTTTTGTTTGTTTGTGTAAAACAGCATTGTCTGATGTGTGTTAATCCTTCATTCTGGTACAAATGATTCTCTATAGGAATGCAGCATTGTTACCAAAAAAAAAAAAAATCTGGTTATTGAGTGAAAGAACTTTCTTTTCTCTTTCCTGACCCAGAGCTTTTCCCTTATCAAGTTACCTCAGCACATGTAAACATGATGTTACTCCTAAAATCAGCTCTATTTGCTGTTATAAGATTATTTTGTTCATGTAATCAGTGCTTGTTATCTAACCATCTAAAAGAAAACAAGGGGATATTTTCTGGTTGTCCCACCTAAGATTGCTGTACAGCATCTGCATGGCTGGTAACGTGCAATGGCCAATTCGAAAGTTTTTTATTATTATTATTATTATTATTATTATTAAGAAACTGTGGAGTTCCTTAAATAAATATGAAAAGAATTTTAATTCTTTTAATTTTTTTTATTTTAAAATACCTAAGAGTTCTGTGCATAAAGGATTTTTGTTTTTACCTAAAACTTCAGTGCATGTTTATTTATTTATTTATTTATTTTTTTAATAAATGAAAGAGAAAAAAATTTATTTGATCTGATAAAAATCAGGGAATCAAAATTACAAAGCAGTCCAGTGACGGGAGTGGCGGTAGGTCAGGAGTTAAGCCTGTGTCAGGGTGTACACAATGCAAATGGGGGCAAGAGAGTGAAGGCGTCTGAGACTGCGCTCTGAGAGGAAAAAGGTTTCCAGCCTGTCTGAGTTTTATCTTTTTTTCCGTAATGAACGGATAAGGGATTTATTTATTCTGTAATTAGTTGGGAAGCTGGTAATTTACGTCTCCTCTCATCCTGATATGAGTGACAGATGATATTCAGCTGATTTATCTGTGCATGGATGAGAAGTTGTTGAGCTAGAAAACTCATGACTGCCAGCTAATGACTAGCAAAAGTTGTAGGTAAGTTTCCTCTGTTCTCGTATTTCAGTTCATTTTACGCTCTTAATCTCCTCTGGTGTGACTGTGCTATAACCCTGTAGTTGTTCCCAGGCTCGAGCAGTCAGTGTGTCACTGCACAACCGGTGTTACTGTTTGTTGAGTGGCAGGTGCGGGACACACCCTTGAATTAGATCTAAATCTTGGCACTTGCAATTAAGACAATTAATATGCACAACGCACGTACGACAGATAGCAATGCAATAGCATTTTCTTACCAGAGAGTGTGTTTTCCAGAGCAGCCGCCTTAGTGAGTCACAGCGGAGTACGTATTCCGAACAAAAAACAAAGATACATAGGCATGAATAAGAAGTATTGTTGTTGTTTAATTATAATTATAGTGTTGTTGCAGGAAGTAAGAATGCTGTCCCTGTTAAAGAATGCTTTAAGTTATATCTGAAGCAGGAACGACAAAATGTTGTTGGTTCCGTCTTGTGATTCGGTCATGAATTTAGACGTACAGAATGACTCACAGATACTGTGTTTTTATATTAATGATTTCCAGATAGAAAGATTGTCCCAAAATCTAACACTTTTCTAACTTTACAGCTTATCATTCATCTTGCCTTGATTATAAATAAAGCATGATTAGTTTTATTTTAGTTTATTGTTTCCCTCGTAGTTTACTGATGCAGTATGTGCTGTACATATGATCAACTATTAAAGCTGAGATATTTGTTTGTTTGTAAAGCTGAGAGTTTCAACTGTTCTGTTGTTATTGCCACCAGTCAACACTGCAAGGCTATTAAAGCAAGGACTTGGGTGTTTTATAAGGAAAAATTTAAAGGCTTTTGGGGTTTTTCTTTTCCCAGATTAATATGACTACATGACTTGGTCATATGGACTATTTAATACTCTTTCATAGTGTCTCTTTCTTTATTCTATTCTATTTTTTTTTTCGTTCTTTCATTCATTCAACTTTGTTGTCTGAAAACAAAAATCATGAATGGAGATCACTTAAAACAATTAAAGTGGCATGGAAAAAATCAAAAGTAAAAACCATAGCTATGCGTAATATTGAAAGTAAAAGCATTTCCACTCACTATGTAATGAGAACTCGCAGGATTTGGAATAAACAGCAGTGTAAAAACAAAGTAAAAACAATTGTTAGGGAGCAAAAAGATTGGAGTTTAGAGAAATAACCCTATTTCATAGTGTAAGTCAGGGTAAGAAGGGAAACACATGAAGCGATGCAGCCAATCAAGCATTGTGCCCAATGTACCATCGTCTGGAGGCCGTGTTATAATCTGGAGCTGTTTCAGTTGATCAGGAACACTCTCTGGCAAAAAAAACATGAAGTCAGCTGATGACCTGAATGTACTGAATGACCTGGGTAACACACATTTGCAGATTTTTTTTCTTCCTTTGATGGCATGGGCATATTCTAGGACTCATCTAGGATTGTAAGAGTGTGATTCTGTGAGCATAAGGGAATCATTTTCACACATGAACTGGTCATCACATTTTGTGCTCTAATCGAAGTTAAAAGTGGCTGAATGAAATCTTGAAGTGTAACTTTTTTGACCAGGCAGTGTATAATTAACCCAGAATACTTTGATCAAACAACACAGCAGTTCAGTGGATCAGTTCTCGTTAAAGAAGTTTCCCATATTACCAAACCTTTTGCTAGAGCGTTGCCGACTAGTCCCAAATTGAAATTCTTTAACAGTTCTTAGTCGCTTGTCTCGGTCATATTTCATGGCTTAAATAAATTATAAATTATAAATTGGCTATGTGTTAGCTAAGAAATGGTACGATGGATTTTGTGGAACCTATGCAAACTAAGCCACTTATTAGATTTGCTCTTCCCTGTGTGTGATATAAGGTTTTTATGATCACTCCAGTAGCCACATCTCAAAGCGGTTCACATCAGATAGACAACGAACTCAACATTTAAATTTTTAATTTATTTATTTTTCATTCACTGCAAGACATTATGAAGAGGCATGAGCCATATACAAAGGCACCGTAATCTACCTTTGAGATCTTAGGACAGGGATCTTTAACTCCTGTCTTAAGGACTCTTTGTCCTGCAGTTTTTAATTCATCAACACCCAAACCAAGTAATTAACTGATAAGTTGAATCTTCAAAATTGAAAATGAAACAAAGTGTTTGAGCAGGAGAATCACCGAACTGTTGGACGCTGGCTCTCCGCGACTGCTGCTGTTTTTATTTATTTATTTATTTATTTTTATTTCTTCTTTCTTTCCTCTCCTCATTTACTACATTTAATAATTTTGGGATTGCACTGGTTCGGGAACAAATGTGGAAAATACTTCTTATTCTTTTATAAGCAACATTGCATGTCCTCTTTAAGTACAGTAAGTGATTGGTCATCGTCATGTGCTTTGCATTGTGTGAAAAGCAGCAGTATGAACACAAGCTCTGTGCATCTGCAAAGTGTGCTTACACACACTGACTATTAGCGCAGCACAGTTTGTGGACATTTGGATGATGTAAGCTAGTAAGCAAAGCTCCCAGTGTAATTAAAATAGCTAAGATGAGTGTTTTTCCAGCTCTGTCCTGTGCTGTATTTTCCTATTCACAACTTCATTCTTTGTTCAGGTCATATCAGACGGAAATAAACGGCTTAGATTTCTCACCATAAATAAAATCTTCATGGATTTAGTTGTTTAATAGGTCAAGTATATGAGAGGTGTTCCGAGTCAAACTGGGAGTTTTGAATAACAGAAGACGGTTATGAAAGTAAAAACTCCCTTTATTTCTCTGTATAATCCTCTGCTACACTGATGCACTTATCCCGGTGTTTTTCACTAGTGCTTGGATGCCATCAAGGTAGAAAGTTTTCTTAGTATGCCAGAGCCAGGATTGGACTGCCTGCTTCACCTCTGAAACGTTGGCCTCCCAGGAAATCCTTTAAGGGCCTAAACATGTTGCAATGGCTTGCAGCCCGGTCAGGACTGTACAAAGAATGGTTCAGTGACTCCCAGCCCAGTTCCTGTAATGTGGTGTTGGTGAATGATTGTGTGTACAGTTCCCATAGACAGATGTGTCTCTTCGGCATGTTGTCAACAAGTTACCTGTTGATTTTTAAGGATCAGGCGTTCCACTTGTTGACTGAAGCGACTGCGGTGGGCTCCGAGCTACGTCGGTCAGGATCGTCATTCATTCAGATATTTAATTTTGCCCAAGAGTCTTATCACTGTACTGTAATCAAAGTCTTCTGTAAATGTCAATTGGTTTTACGGCTTTATTCACCAGAAATTCATCGAAAGTCCCAGTTTGATTAGTACATGGGTGTAGCTTAGTATTTATGGGTGCAGCACAAAAGCATGTCTTTAAAAAAAATACTTATGTTTTTTTCTTTATGTGGGAATGGTCTCTCTGCAGCTGCCAGCAGTCCTTTAGACAGCCCGAGAAATGTGTCAGCCATCGCCTCCCTCAACTTTCCTTTTGCCCGCAGGTGAGTAATAGCTCTAATGTTTTATTTATGGAGCTTGTAGACAAACCATGTGTTCTTTTTTTCCCCCCATTACAGCAAACAGTAATCTGTGCATCTGTTCTGTGCATGATGTGTAATGCTGATGGTTCTCTTTCTTCACCTCTTTCTATCTCCTTTTAGCCACCTGGCTCGAACTGACAGGTAGCAGATCTCACTTTTCTCAAACCTTCACCTCCCTTGCTTTACTAAAGGAACAATCTCCATGCTCCTCATTTCCTTGACTCCCTTAAAACCATGATTTTTAGTTCTTCAGCTACTTAAGCACAGACTAAGTTTTTAATTGGAGTGAATGTCATTCATATTGTGTAATGCTCAATAACTGCCTGTTATTGAAATCACAAGCACAAGTTTGCATGATTCTTGCCTGTCTGTGATTGTTAAATGGTACGTAAGAGAGAAATATAATTGTGAAGATGGTCTAATTTATGATGATAACCCTGTCATTAATGCTATTTTTTTTTTGTTGTTGTTGTCCTTCCAGGGCGGAAGGTAGAAGATGGTCACTGGCATCTCTTCCATCATCTGGCTATGGGACCAATCCACCAAGCTCCACCGTCTCTGTAAGTGTCGTCAGTCTTAACATAAAATCTGGGGTCAACACACATCAGTTAAAGCATAGTCTATTTTTATGGTTGTTTATGTTTCCACAAGCACTAACACCTATTTCACTTTCGAATCTGTTAGGAGGTGACTGCAAGGCGGTTAAAATGTTGCTGGTTGTTTGTCTGTCAAATGCTTTCAAAAGCAATACAGATACAAACACTGGGTTGCTGAAAGCAGCCAAGTGAAAAATTAATTGCCTTAATTTTTTTTTTACATAACGAGTAAATATACATGGAGCATTTTTATATGATTTTCTTCTTTCAAAACTAAAATAAGCAGTGCTCTCATCTCTGTAGTTCATTCAGATGTTGAGTAATTGAACTAATCCTTGATAATAGAGTTAGTCTTTACAGTTGGTTATTCGGTACGATGTGATATGAGTAGGAACTTGGTGGTAAATGCTGTTTGTTTGTGGTGACAGTGTGTTGTGAGTGTGTGTGAGCTGTGCTCTTCCTGCCAATTGAAACTGCTACGGGTAGTTTTTTCTTCTAAAACACAACAAAACAAAAAACACTCCTGTCTTGCTGCATTCTGTTACAGTCGTCCTCCTCTTCCCAAGAACGCTTGCACCAGCTTCCATACCAGCCCACGCAAGACGAGCTCCACTTCCTGTTCCGACACTTCCGTAGCTCGGAGAGCATGACCGATGAGGATGGACGAAGCTCTTCTTTTATACGCCCCCGCTCCCGTAGTCTTAGGTAATGCCACCAACCAGTGTGTCCTCCTCATTATGTATGACTTTAATCTGGATCGGTTTGTTGTGTTTTTAATAAGAGCCATTAAACCACGCACGTTAACTTGCGTGAGCAAATAAGAGTGTTGTGTTGCTTATTTTTGTTTGTTGTGTTACTGTTGCACTCTTGGCTTTCCTAGCCTAGCTTATATGCTTATGGATTCAGTAGATCAGCTTCTCTCCCACACACAGCGTACTGCTCGTAATGTACACCTCCCTAACACAGCCTACTCATGGGTAATGATAGCAAACACTGCACTTAGGTCATTAAGAAATTAAATTGTAATGTTTTTCCTCATGGTTTAGCTATTATTCTTCAGTAACCGTAGTGCAAAACTAATTAACTAAATTATTAATTAGGAAATTCTTTCATTTTCTTTTTTTTTTCTTTTTTTCGTTTCTTTCTGTTCCAGTCCTGGACGAACCAGTGGCTCCTTTGACAGCGAAACTGTGATGATGAATCATGTTTACAAGGAGAGGTTTCCTAAGGTATACTTCCTGAGCGGAGTTACGGATTATGTAACATGTTAAGTTTTCCTTTATGAGGCAAAATGCCTCCCTTAGACATGTATTCATAATCCAAACGTACTCTTTATATAAGCACTTGTTTTATTTATTTATTTAGTTTTTTCACTTCACACTGATTATCAGTATGCGTCAGGTAGGCTAACGCTGAGCTCTTGTGTCCAGGCGACGGCGCAGATGGAGGAGCGCTTGCTGGACATCATCACACACTGTTCTGCTGACAGCACTTTACCTCTGGGAGATGGAGTGCTGGGTTTCATCCAGCACCAGCTGGTGGAGCTTGCCAGAGACTGTCTGGACAAGTCACAGAAAGGCCTGATCACCTCCCTCTACTTCCTAGAGCTGCAGGAGAATCTTGACAAGCTGCTACACGAGGTGCGACATGAAACCAACTGCATGTTCCTCTTCTTAAATACAGACTTCAATATGGGGTGTTTTGATGAAGGACAGTCACTGAATTCTATCAAGAATGTATAGATAAAAAAAAAAAAAGCTTTGTTTAATATCAAGAATAAGGTTCAGTTCTTTGTCACATGTACGTTACAGCATAGTGACATTATTATTTATTTATTTATTTATTTTTTCATAATTTTTTTTAAACGGTAATGAAATATGACAAAATATTAATATCGAATCAGGATATGTACAACATCACCAATCAAATCGGCGCTTGGGTATCGTGATGTGATATATCAGGTCGTCCCCGGGGATCCCCGTTCCTTGTTCATTGAAACAGTAAAGAAATGGGGTGGGGGAAAAAAAACAGTTCGGCTACGTACACATGCCTGTGGAATTTTCCTTATAGGTGGTCATGCGCCACTTAAGTGCAAACTGACAGCTCGGATAACGCTGACTGCGCTGACCTTTAAAAAGATTTTGAGCTCATTTAATGAATATCAATAAATACAATAAATATGAAAAATGTTTTTGCATCCATTTTCTTTTACATATAATCAGTCGGTACATATGATATAATACCTACTGAACTTAATAGCGATTCTTAAACCAGTTTTTAGTCCTCCATCCTTACAGCACATGTTGTCAGAGTGACACTTCATGACCCATGTAAAAATTTAACACTTAAATAATTTGTGCTAAAAAGTTCTTAAAGATATTTGATGAGCTACAGATAAACACTGAAATGAAAGCCGTTTTTTATTTATTTTTTAAACAAAAATAATAAATAAAAAAGACGGGTTTGTCGTACTGCTTGTTTAATTGGGTCTTTGACGACAACAGCAAACTGTTCGTTGCTCATCTGTAGCACAAGCTGCTAGCTGATTTGATGATCTCTGAGGCTTGCTGCTGCGCAGTTTCTCTCAGTACCAGGCACAAGCTTGCAGAACAAACCCTGTTCTGTCTCAGAGAGAGCTAACATCACGCTGAGCCACGCTGTGCCTGTCACCAGCGTGACAAAAGTGCATGTGGCGTCTCATCTCATCTCCATCTCATTTTACTCTTTCTGCCCTGCACCGCTTCCTGCAATTTTTATTGTCTCTTAAAGAGAACAACAGTGTTCAGTAAAAAAAAAAGCCACTTCTTAAATGACACCTCCAACAATCATTATCTCGCACAACGACGTCATTCGTTTGAAAGGCCCAGGGATCACTGATATCCGGGAGGGAATTTCCCTCTTTGTGTGTGTGTCATCCTAACTTCATGGCTTAGGGTTAAAAATGCAGATCCCCCCCCTCTCAAGGCTAGAGAATCTTCCATGCTCTTAGAGAGCCTTAGTTTCCATAGCAACCCCCACCTTCTGTGTAGTGTGTAGACAGCCCCAGGCAGGACTCATCGCTCGCTGTCATATTGCAGGGCTGCTGTGGACATTCTGCACAGAGCTAAGCTTATTAAAGTGTTTCCCACATCCTGCAGTCTCTGCCTCAAGTATATAGGCTCTGTATTTTATTTTTTTTTGTCTTCTAATAACTCATTTCTTTGTACCGCCTTCTGCCTGTTTGTTTGTGTTGCATTCTTTAAAGTCATACGACACATCTTGCAAAGTGTAATGAATGCCAATGTGGAGTTGATTTGGGTCATTGCACTCAGCAAATAAGAGATAAGAGATTTTTTTTTGCTTTATGCTATGACACATTATGTTGATTCAGCTCATTTGAGTTTGAGTCTGAAATAGCATTGCAAGTGTGGGAGTAAGAAAATGGCGATATAAATTAAAGATCATTATTATTAAGCCTGTGACTTCACTGTATGTATTTCCGTATAGACAGGACAGGAGCGGATTGTTCATTGAACAGCAATAATTACAGGATCTGACGCCATTGATGAGCGAAAATATGACGGCGTACAAAATCTATAGCTTCCGTCCGTGTAGGAAAGATGAAAAGAAATATGAATCACCGGCTGAAATGTGTTTGGAGGAAATTTCTTGTTGTTTTGATGGAATACTCTGTGTTAAAGAGGTTATGTGTGCAGCCTGTTACCAAAGTCTGTGCTCTGTTACAACTTTCTAGCTGTTGACTCATACTTATCATCTTGTTGTAAATTATTCGTGGTCACGTCATCTTCTAAACATTCATGACTAACTTTCTGTGTTATAATTAACTTGCAGAACAAACAGATAGGGGGTTAAATAATTTCAAAGCATGCAAAATGGCGCATGTTAAATATACCTCTTATACAAGAGATGCTTGTTTTGTGTTAAATCTTTTGTCCAGTGTTGTGTATAAACAAATCATTTTTGGGCTCTTAGGCGCTGAAGCGTTCCGAGAGTGAGGAGGTCACAGTCATCACCCAGCTGGTAAAGAAGATTCTCATCATCATATCGCGCCCTGCACGGCTGTTGGAATGTCTGGTAAAAGCACAAAACCTCAATGAAGTTTAGAGAGAACGGAGATGTTTTCTTGTTATGCTCATCATAATGTCTGGAATTAACAGGAGTTCGACCCTGAAGGGTTTTATCACTTGCTAGAGGCAGCAGAGGGTCACGCTAAAGTCGGCCAAGGCATCAAAACCGACATTCCACGTTACATCATCAGTCAACTGGGCCTCAATCGAGATCCCTTAGATGGTATTAGATCTAGCATGTAATATCCAAGGATTATACATGTATATACAGTGGTGTGAAAAACTATTTGCCCCCTTCCTGATTTCTTATTCTTTTGCATGTTTGTCACACTTAAA
>JAOVVA010000004.1:22567061-22593612 GCA_028565275.1 Leiocassis micropogon | reverse complement strand
TTTGATTGTGTAAATCTGCTTTGCGACAATGACAATTGTTAAAAGCGCTATACAAATAAAATTGAATTGAATTGAATTCATGCACTGTATGATTCTTACCAAAGCCATAAGCCCAGCTCCCACTCCAATGAGTGGAGACACAGAGATGATGACCAGTGTCAACTTCCAGCCCTTTACAAAGCCCATGAGGAAGCCACAGACGAAGGTGGTGAAGCGCTGAATAAAGATTCCCACCTGATCCGCTATGGCGTCGTTTATTTTATTGATATCGCTGTCAAACAAAATAGATCGTACATTAATATAACAGAACCGTAACACACTAATGCATATGTAATTGGGGGCACAAATGTTTATCTTACTCGGACATGCGTGTGTTAAGTTCACCCGCGGAGTTGCAGTCGAACCAACCGATCTCCATCCTCATGACTTTGCTGAAGTAGAGCTTCCGGATGATCTGGATCTGTCGAGCAGCGCTCGACACCCACAGAGAGATCTGACCAGGATGTTCAAAAGTTCAACTCTTTTAAAAACTTTTTTATTACTTGATTTTTTATTTTTTTTTTCACATTATGTCCATTTTGGTTATGAATGCAAGTATTCATAATCAATGGTCTGGCCATTAAAATCTAGGGCTACTGTAAATCAAACCTTTTACATACAATCCTGGAAATTACACACAATCCCAGTGTACAAACAAATAACACAATAGCGAGATTTTTTAAACCTTTTTGAAAATACACTCACCAGGCACCTCACCTGTTCAACTACACCGTAACGCAAATTTTTAATCAGCCAATCACATGGCAGTAACTTAATACATTGAGGCAACTGAGCATCAGAATGGTGAAGAAAGGTGATTTAAGTGACTCTAAATGTGGCGAGATTGTTGGTACCAGACGTGCTGGTGTAAGAATTTTCAAAACTGCTGAACGACTGGGAACTACCACCAGAAAAGAGTGGCAGTTGTCTGGGTGAATATACTATATATCAGACTGGTTTAAGCTGATAGAACGGCAACGATAACATAAATTACATCTTGTTACAACTGAGGTATGGCAAAGAGCATCTCTGAATGCATTGAGTCTTGAAGCAGATAGGCTACAACAGCAGAAGACCACACCGGGTGCCACTCCTTTCAGCTAAGAACAACATACTGAGGCTACAATTCACATGGACTCACCACAATTGCACAATATAAGACTGTAAAAACATTGCCTGGTCTTATGAGTTTTGATTTCCTCCACAGCATATGGATAGTAAGGACAGAATTTGGTGTAAATAATATAAACGCATGAATCCATCCTGCTTGTATCAGCAGTTCAGGCTGGTGGTGGTGTAATGATGTGGGCCCTTTAGGCCCCTTTAGTACCAACTGAGGATTTATATGCCACAGCATACCTGAGTATTGTTGCTAAACATGTTCATCCTACTATGACCACAAGTTATTGCACAATGTAACAAAGCTAAAATCATCTCAAAATGATTTTTTGAACATGTCAATGAGTTCACTCTACTCAAATGGCCTCCACAGTCATTAAATCTCAATCCAATAGAGGACTTTTGGGATGTAGTGGATGGGAGAATTACATCATGGATGTACACCTGAGAAATCTGCAACAACTGAGTGAGGCTATCATGTCAACATAGACCAAACATATCTCTAAGGAAATTCATTGCTGAAGAATTAAGGCAGTTCTAAATGCCTAATACTAGCAAGGTGTATGTAATGAAGTGGCTGGTGAGTGTATATACTGTACATGGTCAATATGGCACCAAAAATGTATAGGCGCTACATCCAGGAAGATTAAAACAAAGCTGTTTAACTCAAGACAGACTGGCCCAGTAATTCTCTGGTCTTGGTTTAGTCATTGCTCACAGGGATTGTTTTACATTACTGTAGACACGACTTACTTGTATGTATCCAAGCAAAAAGACAGCACACCCAATACCAACGTAGTAGTAAGCAAAGTTAGTCATCTCATACTCTATATCTAACAACCTAATGGAGACAGAAAAGTCATTATTAATGAAGATTGTATGTACCAGTGATTGCACTTTGAGTATTCATTTTCATGGTTTTCAGAAACAGTTTCTCACCCACAGGATCTGGTCATATTGAGCTCCAAGTTCTCCTCGGCTGAGAGGTTCCGCCACTGAATGGTGTTATTTAGGCAGTGTTTGGCTGGATCTTGCAGCTCATTCAGCTCGATATCATAGTCAATGAATGTGTCAGTCAGCAACCCAAACACGAGCAGCATGAGTGGCTGGGCAGAGCCGTGTAATACAGCACACAAACTCCCAAAGATCATCATCAAGCTTTCTCGGCATGTGGCAAAGCGGAACTGGGATGAAGAAAATACAATGGACCTTGAGCCATTAATTAAATAATAAAGTCTTTCTCATGTGATGTGATTACGGTATACCAGATATAAGTAAAATAGATATGGCCAAAAGTATATGAACATCTGACTGTTTTGAAAACCTGTACAGTATGTGCTTTTTGCATACCTCAACCCTGAGCTGGGCACCTTAGTTTCAGTAGAGAGAAATCTTAACGCTACAGCACAGAGTAACATTCTAGATAATGAGATCTATAATATATACCTTTGATCATATAGTAGATGTGGACACCTGACCATCTCACCCATATTATGTTTAGAATTTCTGTTCCAGTGTGCCAGTGCCTATGTGCACAAACAGTGAGCTCCATGAAGACATGGGTTGCCAAGGTTGGAGAGGAATAACTAAAGGGTCCTAAACAAAATGCTAACTCCAACCCTACTGATCACTTTTGAGATGAATCCAAGTCTCCTTGCCTGATCATATTAATGCTCTTTTGGGTGAAAGAGCACAAAAAAAAGCCTTCCCAGAAGAGTAAAGTAAAGATATTATAACAGCAAGGGGGTAATAAAGCGTACATTGGATTCCACTACAGTTGATGCAGCATGTCTAGTTCAATATGCTATACAGTTTTTAAACTGTGAAAAAACTTACTTATTAAATTCAGGGAAATTTGTATTTATTAATGAAGCCTTTTTTGTTCCTCATCGGGTGACGGGTTCTGTCCTTTCTATAGCACTGGTGGGTTTTACGGGGCAGAGTTTCTAGCCTGACGCTCAACCTTTCTCTCTTCTAATCTGGCCTTTCGGCCCAGCAACGGCAATTTTTATATAGGAGTACGGTTAAGGGTCTTCCCTAAGGACGCAACAGTGGCAACCGGACAGTAATGAGGTTCGAATTCCTGACCAGAACCCCCTGATCCATCAATGCTTCCTAATAAAGTCTAAGAATGTTTCATAATAAACTCATTAATAACAAGGAAATGTAAAATATTATGTTTAATAGCACTCTAGTTGATAGTAATCTAATCCAGTGGGAATACTACTGAATTATCCAGTAGTTTTACACAGACTGCGCAGATCGGACCTGTGCTAAATTTAAAACCAGTCATCTTGAAACGGTTCACATTACCAGCTGAAAGAACCCAACACGGATGGCTCCTTCTTCCTTCTTCTGGCCGGGCTTGGACCTGCGAAGAGAAAACATTTTAATGTCCAAATCAAACTGACCAACATTTTTATAGAATTTTTGTGTTTGTTTGTTTGTTTAAAACTTACGTTTTCTGCTTTTTGGAAGATGCTATTGTCCTGTAATGAGATCCAAAGTCAGTGTGATTTAATAAAAAGAACAAAGATGATGAACTCAAGATTTAGGTATTTAGATTTTATTTAATTATTTAGAGTTATTGTCCATCATTATGGGTTTTTTTTTTATCTTGGGTTGGCATTGTGTAATACCAGACAGAACACATGTATAAAATATGGTGCAGAAAGGGTCTTTTGACTTTCAATAATATTTTGTCTTTGCACAAAATTCTCATTAAAACTTTTAAGCCTGATTTCCAATTAAAAGTCAGGACCTGATGAATAATTGATCATTAACTAATTAACTTTAGGTCTAATACAGTAGATCTCCATTATGCCCCCCCCCCCCCCAAAAAAAAAGGTCAGTTTAAAACTCGTGTACTCACATGTATTCTGCATTATGCTCTAAAATCAGAATAAAAATATTAATATTATTACAAACTGACCATGCACACTAAATAAAATGTTTAATTCCTAATAAATAAATGAAATAACATGTTCCTTACCTTCATGGGAAAAATCGTAGGCATCGTTTTCGTGTCCAAACCTCTTAATGCTGCGCAGCTTCACAGAGCCTGGCATCGTGTTTCCTATTCTAGGTCGGTTCACAAAAACTGCATAAAACTTTAAGCTGTGATGATGTGTTTACAGTTTAATCATCTGTTGAGTGTTTCATTAAATCTGTTCTGAAGTCAGAGTGACACAGATTGGTATATTTGTGGTGCTGGAGCATGTGGTTGGTTGTACTACAGGAGGTAAATGTCCAGCAGGTTGTGCTTTAAAGAGGTGAATGACCATCGTAGGTAAATAGTGCAGAGGAATGCATCCTGAAATCAGTTTCACAATCGGTATTTTCAGGCGCATACTCTCATGATTGAATCAGTCACTAGAATAAAGAGAAGGAACACCATATTATATCAAATAACATTTATTATAACATCATTTTATAAAATGTTAAAAAATATATAATAATTATATTATATTATATTATATTATATTATATTATATTATATTATATTATATTATATTATATTATATATTATTACTATTATATTACTCATTGGAAAAGGGCATACCATACATACATAACCACATTGCATGCATTGATTTTGGAGTGTTTCTCTGGGAATTCATGCCATTCATTCTATAGAGCATAAATTTATGAGGTCAGGCACTGATAGATGTTAGATGAGCGGGCCTGGCTTACAATCTCCATTCTAGTTCATCCCAAAGGTGCTCGATGGGGTTGAGGTCAAGGCTCTGTGTTAGGGCCAGTCAAGTTCTTCCACACGGAACACATCAAACCATGTCTTTAGTCAGGCACACATAGACATCAAAGGGTGCTTTTTTGTAAATAAATTTATATAATATGCATGCATGTATGTGTGTTTCTGTTTGCGCACAGCTTTCATTGTCAAAATAAAGAAGAAAGAAAGAAAGAAAATATCAGGTTGGTTCAAGAAATTTTAAGACTGTCGAGTTCAGATGCCTTTCTCCCCTTTGCACACATTCGTTTTCGCGGACTGACAGAGAGCCGCAGAAATAAAGTCCTCCCTCCCTTTCCAGTTGTGTTTGTCTTGGTGTGGAGGTGCGTGGGGATAAACAAAAGACTAAGCTACCTGTGCCTTGAATATACAGCTAATTTATCCTAAAGACAAATATACTTCATCTTGTCTTGCTAACGTCCATGATTCATGATCTACGATGTGATATAATGAAATCATCACACTGATATGCAAATCAAGTAAATAAATTCGATGAATAGGATAAACAAAAATAATTAAAGCATATCACCATTCATAATGTTTGGGGCACGGTCATGTTGGAGTAGAAAAGGGTCTTCCCCAAACTGTTGCCACAAAGTTAGAAGCATAACATTGTCCAAGACATCTCTGTATGCTTAAGCATTAAGATTGCTCTTCACTGGGGATAAGAGGCCTGATTGATTGAAACACCTGAATTCAATAATTAACAGGTTTGGCCTGTTAATACTTTTGTCCATATAGTGTATGTTGATATCCTGATTAAGTTCAAAGAACTGTTTCTCTGACAGATTGTACTTTAAAGTGAGGTGAATGCTCTTTGGGTCATTGCGCCACCCCTGTATTTCTAGGCTCTCAAACACACACACACACACACACACACACACACACATAAACAGCTCAGGGTGCTTTTATGTAAAATACAGCAGCCTGTTTCGTTTAATGCAAGGGAATAGTAATGAAACACAAGGTGAGTTTTATTCCAAAGAACTAGTGGCCTTATTGAACAAAAGCTTTCCAGGAAAGCGTAAATCATCCAAGCCATCGAGCTCAGCGCATTAACCTGTCGGAGGTTAAAATTCTTGCTGATACCATTAAAAAAATGTACATATTCTGTAAAAAATTTTATGATAATATATATTTTTTTTATTCAATAGAAGCACAACATAGTCAAAACTCATTATAGTGTGTATGATAATTCATGTAATATACATACTGTAATAAATCAGTATTCTTGTGTTCTTAACACTGATCATGGTAATGTGATTAAAACAAATTTTCAATCTGTCAGTTTCTGTCCTGAGGGCTTTAAAAAAAAAAAAGACGGTTGGCTGACGAGATCTAATATTTTCATTTTCATTATCAGGCTGTTTTGTAAAAGATGTCAAAATTTGCACCTTCTATAAATGTTCCAACATAGAGTAAAAACTTAGTAGCAAAATCTACCGAGGCACTTTTGCCAGTTTTATACTCAAAGTTTTTCTCTACATACAGTAATAGTGTGAAGCTGTTTAACAAAGATATTATCGGCATTGTGTCATGTTATGATTTATCTTACTGTATACAGCTACCAAAATTGTAATACTATGGTATTATAGTATAGTATGCTATATTGTAATACACCCGTCTCTCCAACGTAACTGGAGAGTACTGTAAATGCAGTTGTGGACAGCTGTGTTCATTTATTCATTACCACACGCAGCTTCCTGATACCACTTGAAGAATGATGGTTTTGGTTTGTTGAGTTAAAACCCAGTGAGTGAAGTACTGGGTCTGTTATATCCACCATTAATATTTTTTTTATTATAGTTACAATACACATGTTTCAAAGTAGGATTACTGTTAAGAGCAAGTGAGTTTGAGCATGGGCAGTCTGTAGGGACAGAGTTTAAGTCCCTGATGTTCATTGACCCATGCCCCACCCCTGTAGTAAATGTTCCTAATCGGATTTTTTTTACTCTCTGTCCATGCCAGATCCAGTTTATATACTTAATCACTGGATCTGGCATGGACAGAGAGTAAAAATCAAGTTTCTTTAGTCTGGACAGGTTGCATAAATTACATATTACCTACTGAGTGACCTATAGTACCTTTATCTCAACTCATATCAGAACAAACTTCTTTTCAGATAACAATGGAAAGGCTTTTTGTTTCCGTCATAAAGAATAAATTACACATACCCATGAAGGTTTCTTAATGTTTTTAAAAGAAATGTCCAGAGCCAGGGTTCAAGGTGTCTGTTTGCGCTCGACTAATAACATACATATATTGGCTGCTATAATGCATTTGATTAATGAATTTTCTATAACAGAACACACCTTTTTCCCAATTGATGAACTGGTGTCCCATTCAGGGTGTTTCTATAGAGTCAGAATTCCATTATGAATTAATCACAAATCATTTCACAATTGTGAAAGCGGCAACCAATCATGTATCTCCTACAATTTCAGTCAATCACATGAATTTAAATTTGAGCGTATTATTCAATTTAACTACATTACTTTATACACCCATTCATAAAAGTAAGTACACCCCACTAATTTAAGCAAACATTTTAGTATATCTTTTCAAAGGACAATACTAAAGACATGAAACATGGATATATTTTAAAGTACACCCCAAGTGATAGCAGCTGTACATCTTTAACCACGCTAAGTCACATGTCCTATTCATCGTGTTAATGTGTTTGTCAGTGGCCCGGTACGTCTCCAGACCTGCTCCTTATTGAGCACCTGTGGGGCGTCCTCAAGCGGAAGGTGGCGAAGTGCCATAGGTCTAACATCTGCAGCTTCGCCATAGCGGAGTGGAAGAGGATCCCAGCAACAACATGTGCTGCTCCGGTGAATTCCAGGCCCAGGAGGATTAAATAACAGTGATGCTCACACAAAATTTATTGACACTTTGAACAGAGTTTTGACATGTTCACTTAGAGTGTACTCATTTTCGTTGCCATCTACTGTATTATGACAATAAAGTCTGCATGTTGAGTTATTTTCAGAGGACAGTAAATCTGTACTGCTATACAAACTGCACACTGACTACTCTAAAGTATATCCGAGTTTTATTTCTATATTATTGTCCCTTGAGAACATATGATGAAGGGAAATGTGAGGGGTGTAGTCACTTTTGTGAGATACTGTATAAATTATGACGCTGACCTGATTCCATATATTTCTACCACATGCCCAGAGTATCTGAGATCCACTGAGACCCTGACCAGAATCCTGAAGAAAATCAGTAAAAGCCTGCTTCAAAGCCGAACGTTGTGCATGCTGGTTATCAGGCAATATTAATAACGACCCTCATGTGGTGTTTACTTGTTTGTTCAAGTTACATAAAATATTGTATTATGCACTAGATGAACATTTTATTGAATAAAACATAATTCTTGAAAAAAATAACGAATATAATATAACAAATTATAAGTATTAAAAGTATTTACATTGTTAGTACAAATTAGGCTTCCTTGTCTTTTTATATGTTGTGTTTATGTATGGTGTGTATATACAATTTTGCCCTCACCTTTCTTTTTATTATGGTTAAGAAAAAAAATCAGAGTTAGTCAAGTGTGGAAATATATCTATTTTTAACTGGTTAATCGTGCACTATTTATTTTTATGACACAAATATTGGTATCAGATTTAGATTTAGACAATGACTTTAAAAACACAGTATGAATGCAGATCAATGTTGACTGCTGTCTGTTATCACCCAAATGAGGTTAGGTTCCCTGTTAAGTCTGGTTCCTCTCAAGGTTTCTTCCTATTGCCATCTCAGGGAGTTTGTCCTTATCACCGTCACCCTCCATCAGTCAATCTGATTATTTATTATTTATGCATATTTTCTTACGTATTTCATATTCATTTCTTTTGATTCCGTAAAGCTGCTTTGAAGCAATGTTAAAAGTGTTTGTAATGTACATTGAATTGAAATACATTCACCACATTCCAGTTACAATAAAAACTTTATGACCAAAATGATCTTAAACGAATCTGAAAGAAACAATACAGCGATCTATTTCGCAACCAGATACTTAAAACTGGTTTACAGACTATTTGAAGTGAGAACTGAATGTTCTGGCAAAAGCAGTGTTACAAGGAACTAAAATGTCCAAAAAACTGGAAACATTGACTTGTTGTTTAAACACACTATACATTACGGTTTATGAGAATATCAGTGCATTTAGTATAGATCACAGTTAGACTTTCTAATTCGTAAAAAGTAAAAAAAACAAAAAACTGGAACTGTTTTGTTTCTCTGTTCCTGATTTGAAAATAAAAAATTTTTTTTAAAAAATTCGACTCCACATGCACAATAGCCATTTAAAAAAGGCAAAAAGTGGAGTTGTTTTTGACCGACACACATAGTACTTAGGGAAGTTAACAACCTGAGTCCAGAAGGTCTTTTAGGGAAAAGGTATTGCTTACTCAGAGTTGTGATACACACATGCTTAAATCAATTTCCTCACCCTTTGTTGATCATGCAGATTACCTGCATATACTCCTACTAATTTTGCAGATTTTTCATGAACTATTTTTATGAACTACTTATTTTCATGAAATAAAGAAGATGTGAACTGGTGAAGGAGTTAAATAGCTTCTTTTTATAATCTCTAAAACCTGAGACTATTGGAAATTAAAAATATATTCAAACCTATTACCAAAATAAAATAAACTACTTTCTATTTTTTTAAGTTTTTCAACATAATAAAAAAAAAGCTATTTATTTAAAAATTAATCACAAGATCTGTGTTGTTAGTTATTGCATTCCAGTGAAATTTGCACTTCATACATATGTTCAGTCCGTATCTTGTGACCACTAATCTCTTGTGATGCTTCATCTTCAAAAGTTTAAAATGAGTGAGATGTGAGAAAGGTGTGATTTATTTATTATATTTGCTTGGAATTTAATACATAATTAGCTAATACATAATGACTCAAAATAGTGTTGCAGGTCTAGACTGTCCAATTTGGCATTATACCGTAGGATATTATATTTAATACTGTTTATATAACTAATAATTATAATATAAATCTATATTCACTGACCATTCTGCATATTTCTTTGTAATTCATTCACTCTTTACATTAGTTTGATATCTGTATACACAAACTGGCCAAAAAGTATCTGCATGCTTAAATATTTTGGAATATGCCTGTGGTTCCTGACTCTAGACCTGAGCAACTGAAGCAACCCCAAATCATAACACTGCCTCCAGAGTCATGTACAGTGGCCACTATGCATGATGGGTGCATCGCTTCATGTGTTTCCCTTTTAACCCTGATGAACAAATTGCTCTGAAAAAATGTTATTCAAGCATTATGTTCAATTTAACATTTAACATAATGGCCAATGTTAAAACACATTTTTATTGTGACCCCATTTGTAACGCGTTACATCAAATCAGGTGGTACGGTATTAAGATTTGAGTTATGCATATTTTCAGATTTCTGGTTCATTTTGATGCCAAGTTTATTACTGTATTATTACTGAGATATGGCCAGTGTGTGAGTTTGTTTGCAAGGAGTGCCTCGAGGATTCTGTATTTCTATGACAGCTGGGGTAACCAGTTTGGATAGTGTTTGTTAAATGCTATAAAACATTTTAACACTTTTTCAATTGTGTTGAAGGATTAGAAATATAAAGTATTTATCAACCGATTTTCGCCAAAATTGTAGATTTGTATATTTCACCTACTGCATAGTAATGTCCATAAAACAAAACTAACCAGTCCGACTTAATACCTGACTTGATACAACGGGTCACATTCATTACAGTATAATGGTTCATAATGTGCTGACTTTTTACTTTGCTTGATGCAGGACAAATATTTTATCCTTCTTTAATGGTGACTGCTTTAGCCAGGCACTGTATGTACTATAACTCCAGTTTGGATGTTATATAATTGTGGATTTTGGACTGTTGGCATAGACGTGTATTCAGGCTTGCATCTTTATCACACTATGTCCAAACTGTTGACCAAAATAAAATGTGGTGAAAAAGAAAACAGGTAACAGATGTGATGTAAATTCTGTGCACTGGTTCTTTTTAAAATGTAATAAAAAATTCTGTTCCCCTCCTTCTAACATGTTAGCACTGGTATAAAAAATGACTCGTATAAAAAAAATTAGGTTATAAAAAATGACTCATGTGATAAGAATTTTTCATTATAAATATTTTTAAAATATATAACACTTTAATATTTCCATCCAAATAACCATGGGGTTGCATCACAAATTTACTTTTTAAAGTGTGAGGACCAATAATTTCTGAGATAAGTAACACTACCTGTGTATAATGAAGCAGTGAACCACTAATGTATCCATATTCATATTTCCCAGATTTCTTTTTTATTTAGCATTTTGAAGAGATTTTTGAATTTAAAGATTCAATGATAGTGAAAAATTTTATTAAATACTTGTTTAATATAGTGAGACGTTGTATTTTAACTTTTTTTTTTTTTTTTCATATTAAGGAAACACAGGAGTACAGTGGGACTCCACCAAGTGAAGAACCCATCACTGGGAGGTAGCAGTCTGAAAGACGTCCTGTCTGTGGTTGGTCACGTCTCGGATGAGCACTATAACAGAAAAGAAAAGATTAGGATTTGACATCACATATTAGGAAAAAATGTTTAACCATGTTTGCTTGGTTAAATAAGAACCATTACTTTATAGGATATACTAAATTAACATTTAGATTGGAACTTATAAGTCACAATAGTATATTTATACTCACTGTCAAGCACTATTCGTGCAACCTGGTGTTTTTCCAAAGTATTGTTGACTTCCGCCGTCAGCCAGGGAAGGAATCCAGTCTCTATATCTGTTGTATATAAAATGAATATATGTTACATTAAAGAATATGCACTGCCAAGATGGAAAATAACATGCGTTTGTATTTTTGTTACAACTATAAACGTGTGAGAGTGAACACACTGTTAAGTGTAATTTGGCCAATAAAATGAATGTGTGTCCATTCCTAGGAGACCAAGTCTGCATCATGGCACAGCATTATTAGAGTTTACATTTATATATTTTGATGTGTTAGTAGCAAAAATAACTGTCTGGCTAACATAACTCGCAGCAAATGTGTTTTCAATGTACTCTGACACGTACATTTTATGTTGTGGATGTTCAGGGTCAAATGTCAAAACAACCTAGGACAAAGAGTTTTTTTTCTGTATTGGCCTATTCCTCATGACATAATAACATTATTTAGCCAAATTAACAATCTGATTCACACTTAGTGGCCACATTTAGTCACCTTGCACCATCCTGTGTTTGGGTTCGATTTCCGCCTCTGAGTCAGATTAGGCTAGTTGGTGTTCAATCACCCACTCATTGTTTATACTGCTAATATACATGTGAGTGTGTGAGTGTGTGTGCCCTGCAATGGAATGGCACCCCGTCTTGCGCATAAGTCTCCTGAAATAGGTTCCAGCCTCCCAAACAACCTTGTATACAGGATAAAGTGGTACAGACAATGAGTGAGTGAGTGGTTCACATTTATTGGCCACATTTAAGCTGTTTATATAATTGTGATTGATTAAAATAATTTATTTTTACTTGGTGAAGTAGCATATTGTAGTAGTCTGACATTACATTACATTTAGGCATTTGGCAGACACTATTATCCAGAGCAACTTAATTTTTATCTCATTATACACCTGAGTAGTTGAGGATTAAGGGTCTTGCTCAAGGGCCCAATAGTGGCAACTTGGTGGTCGTGGGATTTGAACCTGGCACCCTTCGAACCATAGTCCAATGCCTCAACCACTAAGCTACCCCTGACATTAATAGGTACTTATTTATTAATAGGTATTTCTTCCCAGGAGCTTTGCAGTAAAGATCAATGGTCAATATGTGCGTTATGAAAGATCTGTATGATATATTTGCAACTCTACCCCTGAGAGACAGAGAGCAAAATGCTAAGTTCATGTCTGGTCGACCAGCTTGGGGGGAATTTGGGTGCTGATTCATTCCTAAGTTTTAGAGATTTCTAAGTTTTTTTCTTTATATATTTGTATTTCAAAAAAATAAAACCACACCTCTTAGCACTGGATCATAAAAGTATCCATGATCTCTCAGTTTTGCATAGACTGAAGGAAGCAGGTCAGCTAGATAATGCTGAGTGAACGTCCTAGCGGCGATTTTCTCCGCTGTTTCTCTTTCCTTCTTTAAGACCGACCTTTGCTGCTTAATTCTCCGAGCCTGCGTTTAAAAGACAGGGCAAATTTGCCTTCAGTTTACACAAAGATATCACATCAGCCTTGTTCTGAACAACATACAGTATATCTATCCTTTTGAAAACACATAAAATTGTCAAATATACTAGAAGAATGAAATTATGTATATTCAAATTCTTATTTGTTATCTATCCCGATCTACTGAAGAATATCCATATTGTTTCTAAAAAATGGGAAATGTACAACATGAGAATTTTAGCTGGAGAGCATGCTATTGATTATACCTTCTCCTCATTGTGGCGTCTCTCCTGCTCCTCCAGTCGTTGAATTTCAACCAACTCGGCATTACGCAACTCCTGGAAAGCTCGCTGTTGAGCCCTCAACCTAGCCAGCTCTTCCTCCTCCAGTACTTCCAGTAAAGCCTGCTCTATGGTCTTTCCCACCAATACCTCCAACACTGGCTGCACCTCCAGATCAAAGTCGAACAGCTGTAACCAAGAAAGACACCAACAATATTAGACTAACTCGTATAACTTATGAGTTAAATTCCTTGTTCATCTATAAAAACTGTATACATAATAATCTTAATTGTCTCTATATGTATAGTTTATATGTAACTGCTGTATAATATTTCCACACTTTTCATAATTTAGGTCAGCGAGACTACCAAGTCAATAGAGTAATAGGACAGAAGTTATCTCTACCTCTCCTTCTTCTATCTGTGTCGCTGCATCTTTGCCAGATTTGGCAGGAATAAACAGGGGCGTGGCTGGCTTGTCCAGAAATGCATCTGTCTGGCATTCCACACTGGTCTCCTCAATATGATCACTCAGATCCTCCAAGTATAATTCTAGGATACAAATTCGTTCATGGATTAGTTTATTGCTTCTAAGAAAGTTTCACAAGACAGCCTTGATTGGCATCTGTTGTATTGTTATACACTGATCAGTCAAAACATCAACACCACCGCCACTAGCAAACTGGTGAAAGGATAATGGACACCCAAGAATCAACCATGCCTGCGGGGACCGAAGGCCAGCCGGTCTGGTCCAATCCCACAGAAATGCCATTGTAGCACAAACTGCTGAACAAAGTCAATGATGAACCAATAGAAAGGCACCAGAACACCCAGTGCACCACAGCACACTGCACATAGAGCCCAGCAGTCATTAAGTGTTCAAGCCACCTGACTTGGCCTCCAAACTCCCCAGATCCAAACACCCATCGGATACACTAGACTAACAAGTCTGATCCATGGGGGCCTCACACACAACCCACAGCACCCAAAGAATCTGCTGCCAATGTTCTGGTGCCAGACCCCACAGCACATCCCTAGAGGCCCTTCGGAGCCACACCCTTCGGGACCATAGCCACAGTGTTGGCACAAGGGGAACCCAAAACCTAGGTGGTTATGAGGTAAGGGTTTCAATGGTTTGGCTGATCTGTGTTTTTTTTGACAGCTTCTGATTTTGTTTATCATTTTATAAAAAATAATACAACCAAAAAACATAGCAGAAAGAGCACAGTAATAAAGAAAGCATCCACAATTGAATGAGAGTGCATTAGAAGGCAGGAGACAGCGGTGCTCAAGAGATCAAATGATCCAA
Source organism: Leiocassis micropogon (assembly GCA_028565275.1). Lineage (NCBI taxonomy): Eukaryota > Metazoa > Chordata > Actinopteri > Siluriformes > Bagridae > Leiocassis > Leiocassis micropogon. The sequence continues at coordinate 22,578,911 of JAOVVA010000004.1, read as the reverse complement.
AAGTAATATTCTATAATTTTGTCCAATCGACATTCTTTGCTTAAAAATACTATTTACAATCTAAAAACCATTGGTTAGTTTGCTAAATTGATTCATGAATAGCTACCAGTTTGAACATCTATGTGCTTTCTCCCCTCCAGTGGGACTGGACTTCTTGACTGGAACTTGTCTTTTGCTCTCTTTTTTGCCGTGACTCGTCGCAGTGCTTCTTGTTGCCGTTGGATCTCAACTGGGTCAGGCTGAGACGTCTGTTAACCGCATACAACACAATACATTAATGTCAGTATCATGTGAACTGCTGTCGTCTCACTGGAAACTACAAATGCATGTTGCAAGCAAAGAAAACAAAATCCCCATCAGCATTTCACTATTATATCAAAATTATATACGTATATATATAAGTTACATTCAAGTCAAACAGGGAATTGGAGATGTAGACCCGATTGAGATTTACAGAAGACTTCAAACTCAGTACGATGATGAGACTCTTAGCTGCAGTAAAACATCTGAATGATGCAAACGCCTTTTTGAAAAAAGGCTGTACATCCATGAATAATGATCCTAGCCGAGGGGGCTTGGAGTCTACTGCAGTCTTTTCCCGTGAACATTTAGTGAGTGGAACACCTGATCCTTGAAAATCACCAAATTGCAAAAGAGACACCTCTGTCTGTCACACAATTATTCACCCACACCATTTGCACATTACAAAAACTTGGCTAGGAGTTACTACAACACGGACATTCCTGATCTCGCTCCAAACAATTTCCACATGCTTTGGAATTTAAGGAGTTCCTGGGAGCCCAGCGTTTCAGACTGAAAGCAGGCAGTCCAATTCTGATTATGACTCCAGCGTACTGGGAAAACTTTGAGTGTATCTAAGCACTAAACACTGGGTTAAGTTCTTTAGTGTAGCAGATGATTATATGGAGAAATTGTAGCAACAAAATTCAACTTCTAATGCATTTATTCAGTATGTGTTTTAATCCCATGCATACATGTGATGTATACACTTCTCTGTGTGCTTTCAACACAATCCAGCCCCTCTTACTGACATACAAGCTGACTGACATGCAGGTGGATTCAAATCTGGTGAAGTAATCTTAAAGATACTAGTTGTGAATGTCTAGCCCACTTTTTAGTTCTAGTTTATGAAAGTATATTTTGAAGTATACTCTCAGGAAACTACTAGTTTAGTAGTTTTATACTGCAAGTCTACTTGTAGGTCTTCTTTTAGTAATCTTAATATCATACTTGTAGTTTATTACAGTACTTATGTTATTTTTATTCTTTAAAGTATAGTACCAGATTTCTATTTATATATTACTTCCTATAGATGAAATACACCTTTACCTGAAGTTTGAAATTTGAAGTTTACTAATAAACAATACCAGTGGACTAAACATACAAATATTCATGCCACATATTTAGGATTTTGTAACTTTTGAGACTGCAGTTTAAAACAAAACACAACAAACATACACTCTTAATCTGGGAAGGTTCAGATTAGAATCTGTATCATGGAGCCTCTCCAAAATCAGCCTCTGGCTATCCACACACACACACACACACACAGGTTGTACTTCTTTATCATTTTCTGCCCAGTTAATGGTAAAGGAAACTTAAATCCAACCAATTGTTCACCTAAATAGAAAAAAAAATTGATCTTTTACATGGCCTTCTTTGCAATGGTTTGCTTGGCAGTGAAACAGCCATGATTTGGACCTGGTCTTGTGCCACACGACATGGACTCAATTTGGACTTGGTCTTGGGCGACATGCCATGGACTCAATTTGGACTTGGTCTTGTGCCACACGACATGGACGCGATTTGGACTTGGTCTTGGGCGACATGCCATGGACTCGATTTGGACTTGGTCTTGTGCCACACGACATGGACTCGGTCTTGGGCGACATGCCATGGACTCGATTTGGACTTGGTCTTGTGGCACAAGACCAGGTCCAAATCCACATCATGTGGCACATGACCAAGTCAAGTCCCTCTCTTGTCAAGTCAAGTCCATGTCATGTAACAAAAAAGGCTTGAAATATTTCACTTTACATTTTGTAAAAAATTTCAGGTCTTTTATTGCAAGATTAGCAAGTTCAAGTCAAGTCCAAGTCTTGTTACCCATCCCACACTGGGTCAAGGATGAATCAAAGACATGTGGCACAAGACCAGGTCCAAGTCGAGTCCACATCACGTGGCACAAGACCAAAACCAAATCGAGTCCACCCACATCATGTCGCCCAAGACCAAGTCGAATCCATGTCATGTGGCACAAAACCAAGTCCGAATCGAATCCATGTCATGTCGCCCAAGTGCCAGTCTAACTTGAGTCCATGTCGTGGGGCACAAGACCAGGTCCAAATCGAGGCTATGTCATGTCGCCCAGGACCCAGTCCAACTCAAGTTCATGTCATGTGGCACAAGACCAAGTCCACATTGAGTCTATGTTGTGTGGCACAAGACCAAGTCCAAATAGAGTCCATGTCATGTCGCCCAAGACCAAGTCCAAATCCACGTCACGTGGCACCCAAGACCTAGTTGAGTCCATGTCATGTCACCCAAGACCTAGTTGAGTCCATGTCACGTCGCCCTAGACCAAGTCCAAATTGAGTCCAACTCTACAACCTGACTAAGTATGTGACTTGTGTCCACTCCACTGACAAGATGCTGATGGGGAATTGACAGTAATATGATTGCAGATAAACATTTCTTGCACGTGTGTTAAGCATGCTTCGTGACTGTATAAATACTCACGACTGGTAGGATGTGCTGTGCATAGGTGTTCCCTCTAACGACACGTCGATCATACATGATGTTTCCGTAGATTGCTCGGCCTTCATTTCTGTCTCACGTGAAAAATAACAAATACAGTAGCAATGAGGGTTTTTTTTTTTTATAACATACATCAATTAGGTAATATACCCTAATGTTTAGATAAGTGCGTTTGGGGTGAAATCGGCGCTGTACAGGTGCACCAGACGCCATAAACACGCACTGAGTTCCATGAATCTCCCAAACTTACTCCATCATGGCGGGATCGGCGTGTCTCAGGCGGCTCGGAGCGACGTGGGGGCGGCTGGAGAATGTGTAGGAGCCGTTCGGAGGTCCTCTTTTAGACTGTAACACCGAAGCCATTCTGATAATATAATACGATACTGTTTTAGATTGAGGGAAGAAAAACGGAGACGCCGCCGTGCGCTAAGACGCGAGTACCGTCTACTGCTGTTTATGAAGGTTGCCCTGGCAACAGTAACCAAGGCGTTTCCGGATGCTTGGGGCTCACGGACTAGGGACTTTTGTAACCATGCGAAAGTTAATTCCTCTCTCCATTAATCTCCAGATTAATTATCTAATCTAATATTCTTATAATGATGTGAATCTGCGCCTGGAATATGATGCATTATTATTATTATTATTATTATTATTATTATTATTATTATTATTATTATTAAACAAGCTGTAGCTAGACAAATAAATTAAAAAAAAAAAGTCACCCTGTGTCTAAATTGGAGTCCCAACTTCTCACTTGGGGTATACAGGTGCAGCTCAATAAATTTGTTTTTTAAGATTTATTTCAGTAATACAATTCAAAAAGTAAATCTCATATATTCTATAGCTTCATTACACACAGACTAATAGTGTTTTTTTTTTCTTCTTTTAATTTTAATGATTATGGCTAATGGCTAATTTGAATGATTATGGCTAATGAAAACCACAAATTCAGTATCTCAGAAAAATTGAATATTATGAAAAAGTTTAATATTGGAGACTCATGGTGTCACACTCTAATTGGCTAATTAACTTAATGAACTTAAAGGTTTCCTAAGCCTTTAAATGGTCTCTCTAGGCTGGCAGTTCACAGAGTGCTGTATCATTAAAGAAAAGTTGAATAGAGGGGGAAAATGTGGTAGAAGGTTAACAAGCAAAATACATAATTGTAAGCCATAATCATCAAAATTAAAAGAAATAAACACTTAAAATATATCAGTCTCTGTGTAATGAATCTATATAATATAGCAGTTTCACTTTTTAAAATTGAATTACTGAAATAAATAAACTTTTTGATTATATTCTAATTTTAATTTAACCTGATTGACAGGAAAATACTGAAAATACAAACTAGACTAGTTCATTTTTTAAGAAACACTATAAAATGCAAATACACTGCCTGGCAAAAAAAAAAAAAAAAAAAAAAAAGTCTTTTGGGAAGTCAAACAGTCTAAGATTTTATTAAATTCATTCAGCTTATGTGTGAAAATGATTCCTCGTGCTCCCAGAACCAGGATTTCACAATTCACAAGTCCAGGAATATTAATTTTCCATCAGGGAAGAAAAGCTCTGCGCTGATTGGCTGTGGCAGCTTGGCTCCGCCCACCTGTCTGTCTGACCGCACGTTGCTCCGCTCGGGTGTAATTCAGTTCACTTGGCGTCTGAAGAGGAAGCAGGTACGTAGCTGTGTGTTAATGAATTTATAACAAAAAAGGTTGGAATAAAAACAAAAGTAATAGAGCTGCAGATTTCATTGATGTTATTTTAATCAGTGTTACATGATTGAGTGATAAGACAATTATAAACATGTTTATTTAATAATCAGTTGGTGGTTGTTTGTAATAGATTTGTAAACTTCACAGTCCAGTCTACATATCCACAGGGTGTCCCAAAAGTCTTCATACACAGCCAGAGTTAATACCTTTTGGAAAATAAATGATAGATTCTATATATTTACAAACTTCTCTTAATTAATCTACCACACTCATGATTAAGAAATCTAGTGTTGTGCATGTAAATGCTTCAATTCATTCATTTCCCATCTGTATGGAGTCACTTTTTAAGATTTTTTTGTCATTTGTATGAGGACACTTTTAAGACTTTTTGTGATTTCTGACACTTTTTGAGACACTCTATAGATTATATCCTATTAAAATCAAATGGCCCCAAGTCCTGTATTTCACACTAGTATGGAAATTATTATTCTCAACCACCAAAGCGGTTCATTTTGTTCTGCTGTCTATGGTGATTGTATTTGCCGTCTATTTTAGGGGTTTTGTTGTTGTTGCTCGATGCTCTTAGATTCTGATTTAAATTTTATTTATCACATACACAACCATACACAGTACAGCGTGTGGTGAAATACTTACTCAACCGCCAACGTCCAGAAAAATAAAATAAGTAAGTTATGGGTAAGTTAAATTAAATCAAATCACAAGTAAAATTTTTATTGACATTCGCAAATATAGGAACCAAATGTACAGGGAATAAGCATAAGATTAAAATGTGCAAATAAAAACAAAAGGGATAAAATATACAGAAGGGCAATTCAAAATGTGCAAGGGAAATTATAAAACTTAGTATTTTGTACACACATGTAGTTATATTAGAATGGGTGGCAGAAAAGGCAAAGTGGCCATGTCAATGATTGTTCAAGTGCAAAAAACATTTCGTCCAGCAGGAAGAGAAAAACGGGTAAACAGGTTGAGCATTAACAGTTGAGGTATTTGAGTTGAAATTCAAATCACGATATACGAGTTGTACCTGATTATGGATTATACCTGATAATCCCCATCTGTATAACCCCGATACGCAAGAAGTATGTACCAGGGTTTAAGTGTATGTTTAAGGGATTAGGTGTTAAGTTCTATGACCTTTCCTCCATTGTGCCCTTCGCAGTTAATGATATCTTTACCTTAAGCAAGTGGAATTGGACTACGTCCTGTAATAACCAGACCGAGATAATGGGCCTCTTCCTACTGGAGGTCTCTACTCTTTTTCATACATTGTAGTCCTGTGTAGTTTTAACATTCTGTACACTCCTCTGGTCCCAAGGGTAACAATGAGGCACTAAAAATACAGCAGGTTGATTGGATTATAAACCCCAGTTTTACTGCATAAAGAAACAACCTGTCGTTCATCATAAACTTCATAACATCATAAATATCCGGAGTCACTCTAGGAAAAGTCAACACATTTTAAATGAAAAAAAAAAAGAATCTGAAAGATTAGAAAGTTAATAAGGTGACATCTCATCAAGTTATAAGGTTTAAGAGTTAATATCTGTTGAGCTCAGGCCTGCAAAAAAAATGGAAACAGATTGTTGCAATTGTTTGCCAGTAACAAGCACAATTTCATTAACGTTTAATGATTACACCACAATTGTGATTTGTGCTGATTATGATCAACCGGTACGCTCAAAATACAAACTTCATTCTCAGTATGTCAGTATGTCTCAGTTATATACTTTAAACTTGAAACAGTTGTAATTATGCTTTAGCAGCTTACTCCGTTATATTTAGTTTTAACTTAACCACAATTGGATCTTATGTTGATTAATTTACATACAAGGGTGTTCAAATCAAACCAGGACTTTTAATTGTGCAGAATAGAACAAAAAAGTTATGAGAGTAAAAACCGCCTTTATTTTTCTATATAATCCGCTGCTACACTAATGCACTTATTACAGCATTTCACTAGTGCTTAGATACCATCAAGGTACAAAGTTTTCTCAGTTTACTCGGCTGGTCCCACCATCCCTCAGGGGTCGAGGAAGATGTGCATTAAGACTCTTTTCTGTTCTGGCACCCAAGAGGTGGAATGAACTTCCTCTAGTTGTCCGTACAGTCGAGTCTCTGGCAATCTTTAAATGACGACGTAGGACATATAAAAAAAAAAAAAACTTCCCAACAGTGTTTGACTGATAGTACTTAGTAAACTAGTAACCCAGTGTAAGGATCTAACCAATGATGGAAACTACAGAGCACTTTTGTAAGCCGCTCTGGATAAGAGCATCTGCCAAATGCCTAAATTTAAATGTCTGAAACTCCTTTAATGGCCCAGACATGTGGAAATGACTAGGAACGGTGTCACAACTGTATGATGAATGTGGCAATAACTCCCAGACAAGTTCCTGTAATGTCCAAGTGACAGAGGCATCTCTTATGCAAGTTATTCAACGAAATGTTTAAGCATCACGCGTTCCACTCACTAAATGTTCACGGCAACGACTGCAGTGTGCTGCGGGCCACCTCAGCCAGGATCGTCAATTACGGACGTACTGCCTTCTTTAAAATGTTTGTACCATTCAAATGTTTTACTGAGGCAAAGAGTCTCATCACACATCAGGAAATTTCATCACAAGTCCTGGTTTGACTTGAACGACTTTCATACATACTTTTTTGTGCGACATATTATTGATTGTTGATTACATTAATATGCAACTTGCACACAGTGTTTCACGATGTTACGCAATGTCTGATGACATAACCATGTTAACCATGCTCCGTTCTTTGCAGCCATGTGGATGTACGTATTGGCTTTGGTGGTCCTGTATTACGTGGTGCGCTGGTTCCGTGAGCTGGAGAGAGTTCCGGACAGAGGGAGCAAGTACGTTTACATCACTGGCTGCGACACCGGCTTCGGGAACCTCCTAGCACGCCATCTGGACAAGTGCGGATTCTGTGTGGTGGCAGCATGCTTTACAGAGAAGGGCGAAGAGGAGCTGAAAAAGTCGTGCTCAAGCAGAATGTCAACAGTCCATCTGGATGTCACGAAGCAGGAATCTATTAACAAGGTCGCGGCATTTATCAAGCAGCTAGTGGGGCAGAAAGGTGGGCAAAGTACATAAAAAAAAATATGGAGCTGTTTGTTACGTTTCCACATTGAGTTTAATATACTGTAGAAAAATCAGCCAAAATATTAAAACCACTTGGCTATTATTGTGTAGGCCCCAAAACAATCAGTGCTATAGTAACTCTACTGAGGGATCAAACCAGACGGGTTAGCCTTGTGCAACTTTATGAACATTGGTCTTCTTTTGGCTTCCTGAGAACATCCCAAAAGATCGTCTATTTTGGAGATGCTCCAATTCAGTCGTCTAGTCATCACAATTTGGCCCTTACACTTCCCCATTTTTCTTGCTTGGAACACATCAGTTTCAAGAACGGACAGTTCACTTGCTGCCACTATAATGAGAAAATTAGTGTTAATCAGTTATTAAACCTGTGAGTGGTTTTAATGTTATGGCTGATCAGTGGACATACTATATGTTCTGTATGTTCCATAAATGCTTAATTAGATACAAAACAAGTAACATCTTGACTTTTCCTTAGAGTGTACTTTTCTAACTTGGATCGATTCTAAGGCATTTGGTCAAATGTTCATGCTTCAGCACAGTATATACAAATTTTTTTTGCAACAAACTACAGAAAAAAAACATGATGTTTTGAGCGTCGAGGGTACGCGTCCCGCCTCTGGTCCGCGCGCATGGAGTTTCACAGGATAAGCGGTATAGAACTAGAAAGAATGTATGATTTTGGGCCCACTGCTCCCCCTAGAGGGAAGAATGACTGCAATTCAGTATAAAGTTTTTCTGATCACATTTATTCTAGATTGAAGAGCTCGCTTAAAAGATGACATCATCATTGAATGGTTTGTTAAGTGTGAAAATTATTTAAAGTGTATAATATGGCCATCACAGTCAGCAGATCTAAAGCGAGTTGATTTACCTAATAAGGGAAATAATTTGGATGTGTTAGACAGAATTCTTCAGTGCCAGCATCAAAATCTTGTCTCGGGACAAAGCACATACATAGCATACTGTATCTGTTGTCTTACATTCTGAACATTATGTCGTGCAACACATTTGTCATCAGGCAACAGATGATCTGTAGACACTCTGTTGCAAACACGAGGAAATATATGAAGAAAATTAGGAAATTATTGTAAGAGTGCAAAACTTCCAGAAATGTCCTGAAATGTTCCCGTGTGTGGCAGGTCTGTGGGCTGTGGTCAATAACGCGGGGATCTCGGTCCCCTCGGCTCCCTGTGACTGGTTGACTCTGGAAGACTATAAAGTCATGCTGGCTGTCAACTTGGAAGGAGTCATCGGTGTGACCCTGAGCGTCCTTCCTCTCATCAAGAAAGCCAGGGGACGTGTGGTTAACGTCGCCAGCGTGTTCGGCAGGGTCAGTCCAATGGGAGGACCCTACTGTGTGTCCAAATATGGTGTGGAATCATTTAACGACAGCCTCAGGTAACACCAGCGTGACACTAGTATTTTTCTCAGCCTTTCTCAAACATATATAAACCATTTCCTGATTGTTTCTGTGATGCAGGATAGGTATGAAACCATTCGGCGTGAAAGTCCTGTGTATTGAGCCAGGTTTCTTCAAGACCACTGTAACAGACGGTGATCTGATAATCAAGAATACTAAAATTCTTTGGGAAAGATTGCCAAAGGAAACAAAAGATGACTATGGAGACAATTTTATGAGCAAAGGTACTGGATATTTGAATAAGGCAAGTTCAGGAATTTAATAGCACCATGCATGGTTAACGTTCACATTTCGCTTTTCTCTGCTGTCTAGTGGAAGCATTGTTGAAAGAGAAGATATCGAAGATGGCAGACGGTGACTTGATGAAGGTTGTGGGCTGCATGGAGCATGCCGTGTCAGCCGTGCGTCCTCGCACCCGTTACTCCCCTGGCTGGGATGCGAAATTTTTCTGGCTGCCAATCTCTTATTGCCCCTCCTTCATTTCTGACTACTTTTTTCTTAAAGACTCTGTCAAACCTGCCAAAGCGGTGGATTAGACTGATGCTGTGAACTAAAGCAAAGTCCGTTATTTGAAAAATAAAATATTCAGATGTTCATTTAGTTTTGCGCTCTAGGAGGGATGGACAAATGAGTAGCCGGGGCCCCGGTGACACACAGATTTATAGATTTATACATCCAGGAAAATAAAAAACATAACTATTGAAAACATAACTTCTTAGGAGGAAGAAAGAATCTTCATTTGATATAAAGAAGGTATAACATACAGGTATGTGGGTCAAACTCAAGCAGGAAAAAGTTCTTTCAGTCAAAAGACATCCATCATATGTAGATTGATGTTTCCAAAGTATTATTGAGCGATGGTGTATCCCAACCCACACACATTAGCTCATAATGTGTTTTCACGTTATTATATTGTCTAGTGTGGTTTCTGGGAACACAAAACATTGGGGGGGGAAAACATGGGAAAAGAAGGCATTGCTAGTGAAATGATTTGTCTGCCCCTGCCTAGAATGCTTACTAATGAGCCTATAGGAATCACAGTTTTACCATTTCAGGGAACATACTGTATAAGAAGATGATTCATATAGTGATATCACTAAATAAAACTGGAAAATTCTCATTAGTTTTGATTGAAGCTTTTCTTTTGTACTACAGACAAAATATCCTGATTTACTTATTTTATGACTTTGAAATTTGGGGTACAGAAATCATTTGTCCGCTCACGTCAGCATGTTTCACAGATGGTTGACCTAGTGGACCTATTTTGATCTGGTGGAGATACATATTAGAATTGCATATAAGCTTTTTTTCTCAAAGGACTACATTTCAAATGAAGTTTTCCATAATATAAACAGTAAGTAGAAATGTATGGTGGTGGCTGAAAGGTATTGAGACAAAAGTGAAATTCAGTGTAGATACTGTACAATGATATTGCTATACTGTACTACAATCGATATTTAGTATGAAATCATTTATCCTACAAAACCTTCTGCATCTGGCTGGGCATCGAGTCCAAAAGAAGTCTGCAGGACTCTGGTGACGCTCGCTCAATCCATGCCTGCTTGATTGCTTCCTGATGATCATGTACAGAAAGTTGCCACAGAAGTTCATAATTCTCTTGAGAATTATCAAGTTTTAAGCATTTTTTTGGTGGACACCCGGGCTTCAGCAGACTTCAGAAAGTAAATGTCATTGTCACATATTTATTCCATCCATTAACTAAACCAGCCGATTCTAATTAGAACAATTCAGCCAGATAGGCCAGCATTAGTGACGTATTTTGTGCACAGGGAAAACTATGTACAGTATAATACAATAAGGATATGTTGTACAAAGACTTTTGTCCACCACTGGACTCCAGCATTCTTTCACCACAATACTATTACCATAAGCTTTTTTTTTGTAGTTTTATCTTTTTTTAGTTTTATCTTTGTATCTTTTTAAAACAGCACAACCTGTTACCCTTATCTAAAAGTGAAAAGTTTATTGGGATCATTTAAAAAACAATTAAATACTTTGTCAGCAAAATTTGTATAATGTACAAGAGCAAAAAGCTACCTCCACAATACTGGCCTGTTCTCTTCTGCTTACACACTACCAGTACATGATACCACCATAGACTCTCGACAAAAGAGTGAGAACTAGTGGTTTGCAAACTCATTCAACTCTTTCACATGTCCACTTTCAGCACCAGGCTATCATTTGATTTATACTCTAGTAAAAAACTAATTTCTTTATAAGGGGAAAAAAAAAAGAAGACCTTTGCAAATATTCACCCCTCTTCACTTTCTACAGAGCCTCTAGGATATGTCTCAATCAGCAATGCACTTCTTCAATCATAAGTCTTGCCAACTTATAGAATTGTAAGTAGATTCCTAAATGACTCACCCTTTAAAAGTTTTTAAATAGGCCTCTACAGGCAGTCAACAGTCTGACCTATTCATTACCAAACTTTTGATCATCTTACTCATGGACTTGTTCTTCATGGTGTAGAACGCTTGGGCCCGGTTCACATCTTTATTTAGGTATGTTCCCTGAGAGTCTCAAGGGGGCCCCTCTGGATACAGGGGAATTTATAATGTGGTGCAGGTAACATTTACTATACAAAGGCGGACACCATTCAATCATGTGGTGTCATCCACCAGTGCTCATTTAGGTGCAAAGGGAGTGACAAGCCACAATATATATATATATATATATACACACACACACACACGCATTTCAGACCAGATTCATTTGGCCACTCTCAATCCCCTCAAGCCTCAGAGACAGAAACTGGAATATTTTAGCTGCCCTG
>JAOVVA010000004.1:22527080-22552037 GCA_028565275.1 Leiocassis micropogon | reverse complement strand
TTCTGTATTGAAACATTCCATGTCTACCCTGTAATATCCCTGTTTTAAAATCAATAAAAATATTGTTGAAAGAAAAGTTTTCTATACAAACCATATCATATTAAAACAAAGACATACAGTCCTCTGCAAAATCTTAGGCCACCCATTATTTGTCTTCATATTTTGCTTCCAAAGAGCTAGACTTTCTTATATTTTAAGGTCGTCTTAAGGAATAGTTCTCCAAGCTTCCTAAAGGACTTTTTTTGCCTCTCCTACTGGATTTGTCAAGTTTTTCATCCTCATTCTCAGTCCCCGTACCTGAGCAGTTTCAGAGAAATGACTTTTGTTTGTTAAGCCACACAGTGACCTGTGAATCATTCAAGCATAAAAAACAACAACTTACGGCATGAACCAGTGAGAAACAGGTGTAGATGATGACAGATGATCAGGCCGGTGATTAGTATACTGGTAATGCAGAATGCTGAGTGGCTGGAACAGACGAGAGGGGAAATGAGGTCGTTGCTGAGGTTGTTACATAAACTTAAAATGATTGAATTTAATATGAAACATAAAAATTAATGAACATTTTTGATTAATCAGATAATCAGATAAAGCATTGTATAATATAATATAATATAATATAATATAATAAATTGTGATAAATTATGTCACAGTACAGTACACTTTTTCACTTTATCAGCAGTATTTATGCCACAAAGACTCTACTGAAATATGTTTGGGCGTGTTGTTTTCAATTTTCTAAATTATTAGTATATAATTCTAGGTTGTGCTTCAAAATCTAATGACGAAAACAGCACCACTATTGGTCATAAGTCCAATGCCTTTTACTCTTATTCATCTATGTTTGGTTGCTTCTTTTGTGAATCCTGTGAGTTAAACTGAAGCAGTTCATTCTTATGTCACTGTTTTTTTTTTGTTTTTTTTGTTTTTTTTGGGGGGGGTTACTAGTTACTAATCTGTTTTTTTTTCCCATCTTAGTGCTATGAAGTCCCTGGCATGAAAATACTGACCTATAACGGACCTATCTACTATGGCAACCGCAGTTTCTTTAAGGCAGATGTGACCCAGCTGCTCGGTCTCACACCTGAACGCATCCGTAGCTGTGAGAAGGCCAGGAAGGCGCTAGAAAAGAGGGAACAAGAGTCCATTAACACTGTGGTTAGTTACAAGTCACAACTTTTATTTAAACTAACACTCACATAACCTCTTTAAAACACATTTTTTTGTGTAATAGTGAACATTATGTTTAGTTTCATGCTTATGTGTTGTTTTGATTATTTTTAGGACCGGGGATTAGCGAACACCTCATTTTCCTCAGACAATGACCTCTTCAATTCAGGTATTTAATACAAAATACTAGGCTTTGATGCAAACTTTGATGTCTTTGTTTCTGATGCTTATACTGTATTTTTTATTCAAATTCCTGCAGAAATAGTAGAGACTGAAGTCCAGACCATATTAATTGATTGCAGCAGTGTGATTTTCATGGATGTTGCAGGAGCCAAGCTCTTCATACAGGTACACCGACTGACTCTGGCTTTTGATTGTTCATTATCACTGTTGAATTAAACTATGAGGGCGTTCAAGTCAAACCAGGACTTTTAAGTGTGCAGAACACAGAAGAAGGGCAAAAGCTCCTTTTATTTCTCTGTATAATCCCCTGCTACACTAATGCATTTATCCCAGGGTTTCACTAGTGCTTGGATATCAACACGGGAGAAAGTTTTTTCAATACGCTGAAGCCATGATCCGACTGCCTGCTTCAAGTCTTCCAGAAACTCCTTAAATGACCCAAACATTTGGAAATGGCTTGGAGCGAGGTCAGGACTGTCCAGGGATGTGGCAATAACTCCTATGTGAGATCCTGTAATGTGCAAGTGGTGTCCGTGAATGATTGTGTGTACACTTCCCAAAGACAGATGCATCCCGTCCATAAGCTGGCAACAAGTCTTTGTAAATTTTACTCCTTAATTCATGAGAAATTTCATTACAAGTCCAGGATTGACTTGAACGTCCCTTAATATGAGTGTATCTTTCTCATGATGTACTGTACATTGTTGTCATATGTACATTATTGTTTGTTATAGATGTGTATCGATTGTCAGAAGATGGGATTGCGGATATTCTTGGCCAACTGTAATGGTATGTTTTTGTATGTGTGTTTTGTATGTACAGTATTTGTTTTATAATCATCAGGTTCCATGTACAGTATTTAGAAAAAGAAAAAAAAACAGCCCACAAATTCAGTACAGTATGAGTTAAGTAGGAAATAAAACAGTGCATGCTAATATAAATGGAAAGAAGTGAGTTAATTTAATAATAAAGTTGATTATGTCTACGTATATCATTTCAATAATTAAATAAAGTACAACACATCATTTTGGATTCAAAATACAATTTAAAACAATTTATTCGATTTATTTTATTCAATCAACAGTTTCTGGGGTATAATTATAAACAATAAACCAAATGGACCCATTCTAAGCACTGAATCTTAAATGAGTCTATTTATCAAAGCAGATTAATCTTGTATATTTACAGAGAGTGTGCTGGAGATTCTTACAGCAAGCGGCCTGATGAGCTACATGAACCCGCAGCACATCTTCGTCACAGTCCACGATGCAGTTGTTTACATCCAACAGCAAAAGGTACTGTATAGTGATCTGTACTTCGGAAGTTGTATCCACGCAAAAAAATAAAATAATTTTGTTTACTGTAAAGTGATTTTATAGTAACTGTTGTTGCTGTTTTGTTCACAGGAGAAGCCTGGTTCAGAAAACAAAATGATTTGGGTGTAAATATCCAAGAGCACCAGAAAATACACAGCTACTTCAGTTTCAACACTGGGTATAAACACAGCTGATACCAAAAATCTTTTTTTTTCTTTACCATTACATATCTGTAGTGGAGTCAGTGTATTCAGAGAGGGCCATGTGTCACTTCGATCACTGTGGTAGATAATAGTGATGGGAAGTTCGGATCATTTTACCGACTCGGATCTTTGAGTCTCGTTAAGCAAAATGAACAAATCTTTTTTCGAGCCATTTCATTCATTTTGTTCATTTTAGAAAAATGTAATAAAAATGTTATGTGTTAATTCCCTAACATCTACTACTACTGTACTTACGCAAACGTTGATCACACAACAAACAAGATAAAAATATAATTAATTTGAATTTAATTTATTATTTACCTGGGTCTTTAGTCTATGATTAGTACACCTCACCTCTCTTGCGACCATTCCCGGGTTTGAGTAGCTCGTTCATCACCTTTCGAGTCTTTGGATTGTCACGTCATGAACGAACGACTCAAAAAAACAGAAGACTCGAAAGACGAACAAATCGATTTTCTTTGCGCTCAGACTGCATTGGTTAAGTCTGGGGCTGTCACGCGATGCACGAACGAATGACTCGGGAAAACCGAAGATTCGAAACAGATGAACTAATTCCTGTACAGAGCCTAAGATATTCCGCATGGGCGACAGAACCAAGCATTCCCAGTGACGACTCACTTAAGATTCGTTTAAAATGAACGAATCGTTTAAGAACGACCCATCACTAATCAAATGTGCACTATTGCTGTAAGTCTTATGAAGCACACACAATTACTGTACATACTCGTATGTCTTAATGGTTCAAGTGCACAAAAAATATGTACATATACACAAGTACTCTTTCTTTTTCTATTAGTCTGTGCCTTTATTTTCCATAAACCTCTGTATGTAGGGTTTTATGGGAAGATCTGTAATTAAGCCACCTTTATTTGATTATTATGTCATTTTTAGTATATTTGTATCCTGCAAAACCTGTGACCATTCCTTAGAAATATTTATTAATTTTTTATTTCCAGTATGATTTGTAATTGATATTTTTTAATGATCTCTCATAAAGGAGGATGCACTGAATGGGCAAAAAGGAATTTTAATAAATTTTGAAAATGCTCTTCATTATGAATATCAGTTTTCTGATATGTGTCTATCATTGAAACTAAAGAACTGTGCAAAAAATTGACCCACCCATGATTTTTTCATATTCAATTGAATTCATTAAATGAAAGAAATAGAAAGAAATGTTTTACTGCGACAGGCAGAAAAGTGCCTAAAATACAATTCAAAAAACGATTTTTATGTAACAACTTCAGCAGCAACCTCATTTCCCCTCTTGTCTGTTCCAACCACTCAGCATTCAGCATCACCAGTATACTAATCACCGGCCTGATCATCTGTCATCATCTGCACCTGTTACTCACTGGTTCATACCTTAAGTTAGATACATTTTTATTCTTGATTGATTCGTAGATCACTGTGTGTCTTAACAAATAAAAGCCTTCCTCTGAAAATGATCAGGTACGGAGACTGGAATGAAAACGAGACAAAAAAGTCCTTCAGGAAGCCTGGAGAACTATTCCTTAAAACTACATTTGAAAATACAAGAAAGTCTGGCTCCTTGGAAGCTAAGGATGAAGACATAAGTGGTGGGTCAAGACAGTATTGTATAATAAGAAAACTGAGCTGTAGTCTGTAATCGTCTGTCTACAGTCGCCTGACAAACTAATGTCTCTGTTACACAGTAAGGGTGTGGTTTACTGGCATAATTAAAGTCCACTTGTCCCCTTAGATGGAAGACGCACTGTAAATCAATACAAACATATTGAAACTGATGTGGAGTACTTTTTCAGGATGGAAATGTTCACATTCAAAGGGTTAAATGGGTTGCTGAGTACAGTATATAAATTTGAAGTTATATAGCAATATTAAAGTTCAAGTTTGTTCAATACTCATATAGCAGCATTTAAACAAGCTATATATGTCTAAGACGAAATATGTGAAGTCTAAACCTATGCAGTCATAAATGGGATGGGGAACATTCTATATGTCTCTCGATTCTGGCTTGGGGCGTCTACAATTGGGCGCGTTGTTTGGTTAAATGCTTAGGTGCAGAAGGTGCAACCAACTCTTGGTTGTGGACAAAATCTCTTCAAGAAATTGTTTTCCTGGAAGGTTGGCAGTGAAAGGGCTTTGTTTGTAACTAGGATATGCCCTAGCAATAATGACCCGGCAAAGCTTGTTTTTGGACTCGCGCAAACTTCCATGCCAAGCAGGATTTGCATATTCTAGAGTGGGGCAAATAAAAATCAACATTGATGGTCACCAAATCTGTTGTAAGCACACCGACCCTTCTCAGCCTCCTCAAAAAAGTGCAACTTCCTGTTAGCTTTCTTGACCATTGCTTCAATGTGATCAACTCACTGTAAAAGTCATAAATCAGCTGCGGTGGCCTTCAGGGTCACCTGATCTCAACTCAACTGGTAAGATGGTTTGGACCAGCATCTTAGACATTGCGCTCATCCATCATCATCAAAGCACCAACTGAGGGAATATCTTTTCAAAAGATAGTGTTTATGAAAAGAATCTTGAGACACATTGTTATTCTTCCACTTTAATGTGTCTCCTGTCTATATTCCCAGAATGAACCTTTGGTGATGTGTGTGAACCTGGTAGGAGCATCAGGAATAACTAGTGTTGGTGTGGTGATAGGCCTATTCTGGCTGGACAAACAAATCATGGTTCAACCAGTTGTTAAACTTCTGGCCATTACTTTTGGCGTTTTCTTAGTTGAATAGATCAGTATGGCACAAATGGCTCCTGCTATCTCAGAGAAGGGCCTAAAGAGTGTGGTATGTGAGTGCACAGGTGGACTTGAATTCAGGTGACATCTTGTAAATGCCATTCAACGCACTATGTCTGCCTCATGTGTGGTACCAAGAGGTGTGCCACTTCCAGATATACTATTTTGGAAAAAAAGGTGGTTCTTCTCCAGGCTTTGACCACAAAGTTGGAGGCACAGAGTTGTCAAAAATGTTTTTGTATGTATCAGCAAGGCCCCAGTGCACAAAGCGAGCTCCATGAAGACTTGAGCCCTGACCTCAACCCAACTAAACAACTTAAATATGTACTAGAACACAAACTCCACCAGGCCTTCGTGTTTGACGACAGTGCCTAGCCTCATTAATGTTTACATTGTTTTAAGCCACAAATCACCAAGCAACAGCCCTAAATCTAGTGGAGAGCAGAAGATTGTTGGCAGTTAAGATGGGATGGTCAACAAGTATATCTGGCATGGACACGTGTCCACATACTTTTGGCCATATCTGAGACAGAAATGTTCACTGAGTCTAGGATTTCCATGGAAAGGGGAGGGGTTTTTCCTTACATGTTGGCTGGACCAAGGAATACCACATTGGTTGACACGAGATCCTTAATAAATCACCCTATCGGCAGTATTCATGAGTGAAGATCACCCTCATCTCAAGGGTAAATTACTGTTCCAGGCCTGTTATGAACCTTCACAGTCTTCACTAGTTCCCAAGGAACCCATCCCAGGGGTCCAAAGCTCGAGATGTAGACCAAAAGGTTACTCATGTAGCCTACGTACAAGAACAGCAGTTAGACTGACATAAACCGCCTGAGAACAAGTGCGTGGGTCACACGGTCACAAGGTGGCGCCTTTGTTATTTACAGAAAATCAATATTGTACTATATTGGTCTGGGTCATAAACAGGTTCAAAGTCAAGCCTAAGAACACTGGGTGCAAGAAGGGAAGTTTGTGTTACGGTAACTCATTTACACCTAGTAGAAGAGGAGGAGGAAATCAAAGAGACAAAAGAAAACACACAAACTCCACATAGAGAGTAACCTGAGCTCAGATTCGAACTCAGGACACTGGAGCTGTGAGATGGCAACGCTACCTCACAAATGTCTTTCAAAGTCATTATATGAAAAGTTGTACAAAGAATGAAACTTGAAAATATGAAAAACTGATGACATTTCTTGTGAATGAAGACACAAAACCAGTTGAGGTTTACAGAAGACTTCAAGCACCATATGATGATGAGACAATTGTACCATTTGAATAGTGTTTTAAAGAAAGCCATAATGAATGCCTTCTGATCCTTGAAAATTGACGAATAACACCACTCACACTTACAGGAACTCGGCTAGGAGTTATTGCCAAATTCCACATTACAGTTCTGACCTTGCTCTAAGCCATTCCCACATGTTTGGGCCATTAAAGGAGCTCCTGGGAGGCCAGTGTTTTAGATGTGAAGCAGGGAGTCCGACTTGAACTCCTCCATATACACCTTGTATAAACACCAAGAAGAGAGGTAGCTATAAAGCAAAAATATATCTGCGTTAGTTTTGATTGTTAATTTTTAAAATTTAAAGACACTTCAACAGTTGTGATGCTGTGGAATCATTTTTAAAATAAAGACACAGAGTTCCTTTCATTAAGAAGTGCATTTTCTATTTCAGAACATTAAAAATAAAATTAATATAAAAAAAACATGGAAAGAGGCAAATGGGCAGAACAAGACATACAAAGATGAGAGAAACCTATGAAACCTAAGACATTATAGACATCATTGACAATACATGTAGGGGAAAGAAACACTGGCCTTGCTGTATTGTACAGAGTGCATGGTCTGTAACATGGCTGAGTCTTGTGCAGGACAAAGTGTGCAAATTGGATCTGAGGTACTATACTGTAAAAACATAATATCAATACAATATCCATATAAATATAAGCCCATCTATCACTTCAATGATATTTCTAATAAAAACAATAAAATAAAAAATCTTAAATGCCTTTACAGTACCATTCTCTGCAAAAATCACAAAAGAAATGACAAATGTTTAAAAATACCAAGTGCGTAAAGTAAAATAATCTCCATTAATATGTAAAAGTGGGAGATTTCAACTCTTAAGTAAATGCTTAACATAGATGCTCCCACCCTTAAATAAAAACAAAAATCTGTAATAAATATAAAAAAAATTGAGAAACATCTCCCAGTTTGCTAAACATTAAGTATGTGGTCCATAATGAATTAGGACACCAATCCTAATTCAAAAGGATGCATTTTTCCAGAATGTGCACCTCTTGTACTGTAGCTTGGATGCAGTGCATAATCTCGTAAATGGCCTTATGGAGAACACTACAGTATGTGTGATATGTGTTTACACTGATATGCTGTGTGATGATGAGCGGGACTGAGCGCAGCTCTCGCACAAAACACCCGTGTGTGAGGTCACTCTGGAACCTGAGAAGTGTTCAGGTATTGGCTGGTGCTGCGGAGGGCGCTGGCCTGCGCTCTGCGTCTCGCCAGTCTGGAGTTGGAGGGGGGCGAGAGTCTCATGGAGCACAGGATGGCGCTGTTATCCTCCTGCTCGTCATCCTGCTGATCCTGCTGTGACAGCTGCCTGTTAAAGGCCATAGCCTCCGCCGCAAACTGAGTCAGGTCCTTAGTGCTGCAGTTTCTAGTGGCGTTACATATAACTGTGTTACACAAGTGACGCTGTATGTACAAAATATACCTTTTTGTATTAGAAATTTCCCAGAAAAAAATAAGAATGAACCTGTATACCTTTGTAAGACATGTGGAGTGGGAAGACCTACTTCCGGAGCATTCTATTAAGAAAACCACGTAAAGGTGTAACACATGAACGACATGTCAATTCATCAAAGTAAAAATGGAAGAAGAAAAGGAGAAGCAGTTTTACCCCCTGAACCCACGGGTGCTGTAAGACCTGCGCCGCACTCAGCCTCAGCATGGCGTCTCGAACTAGCAGGCGGGAGATCAAGTCTTTGGCGCCGTCTGAGATGTGAGACCAATCCCGATCCCCAAACTCATATTTCCCTTCCTGGATTCGTTCGAACAGGCTGTTCTGCACACAAAGACACACACAAACACTCTCAGTCCCACAAGAACAGGCTATAAAGATAGTGTGAAGACTTTTAAAATGTTTATACAACTTGGAAATTGAAGGAAAAATCCTACATTCCATAAGCAAACATGCTTTCTTACAACTGTGGCGCTTGACATAGAAAAAAGCATGTTTATGCATATTTTAACATCACATATTTTTTAAATGATCTTTTAATCAGGTAAATACCAAAACCACCAAAAGAGTAAGTTAAGAAAAGTAGTAATTTCCACATGGAACAAACTGCCATCATGTTTTCCAAATCATGAAATACTAACGACAGCATACCGTGATGCTATGCTATACATAGTGAGCGTATATATATTTAATAGAAAGCAATCCGAGTGTATTTCTCTGCTTGACTGTTAAAAATGGCAAATTCTTAAATTAATCTTGAATCACTTGATAATGATATAATTGAGCTAAGTATCAAAGCCAAAACAAGCTTGGTGGTGATGTAAAATTAAAGGCTCAGTAATATTTAAACATATTTTAAGCACTAAAGTGCAACATTGTGCATTACCAGTGTTCATGTATCGATCGATACGAATCGGGTTAGTTCACTAAACCGTGGTGAGCGTTCCATACAAATCATGGATTAAAGATTCAAATAACTTTATTGATCCCAGAGGGAAATTGCTTTTTCTTGGTTACAGTTTTTTTTTTTAAAGTAATAAATTAGACAAGGGGGAGGGGGAAGAGATAAATAACATAAAAAAATTAAATAAAAAATAACTGAAAACTTTAAATACCGTATTGCACTAAAGTAAGGCACAACACATGAGTCATGACTCAATTCACCTACTGTATATTGCACTCGGAATAGAAACAGGAAAAGGCACTGCACAAATAATACTGTTATCAATACGGCACGTGACGAGTGGTAAGGCCCGATCGCACTGGTAAATGACTGTGGGAACAAGTGCTGTACTGTATTAATGTAATATTGTATCATTACAGACAGTTACTACCCACATAGTGTAAATGTTACAGAGAAGAGTTGTATAATTTTATGGCCACTGGGAAAAAATCTCTTGTGGCGCTCTGTAGAAAACTTTAGTAGTAATCAGTCTCTGGCTAAATTTGCTCCTCTGGTCTGCGAGTACACTGTATAGCGGGTGAGAAGGATTGTTCAAGATTGATTGCGTGTTGGACAGAATCCACCTCTTAGCCACAACCTCAACAGAGTCAAGCTCCATGCCTAGCACAGATCCGTCCCACTTAATAACCTTGTCCGGTCTAATTCTGTCAGAAACTTACATATTGCAGCCCCAACAAAACCAAAATCCAAACAAAACAAACAAAAAAAAAAATGATACTAGCGGCATTCACTGCACTCCATTATCATTACCATTAACAAAATGACAAAAAACACTGCAAGGGTATGAGATCAGAAAGAATTCCTTTCAGAAGAACTCATCAAGAATTCTCTCAGTATGTCCTGTATGACGTTTATTAGATTGTATACAGTGTTTCACTTATAATAGTACGTACACTCATAGTGAGCCTCCTGCCGACAAGACCCAACGTACATGGCAAGCTCATTTCTTCTTCTTCTTTTCTCAATCTAATTCCGTCCAATATACTGTAACAATAAGAAGTTAAATAATGTGGCTACACAGTAATACCAAATAAGGCCACAAGGTGGCACTTCCTTTTTGTTGGGATAGACAACTGAATGTGTGTTCAGGGGAAGAAACATTTTGTTGAAGGTTCTCAGTTTTACACAATACATAAGCCATTCAAAAACTGCTATTTTATTTGTGTAAGTGATTAGAACAAAAATGTCTACTATCTCTGTCATATAATATTATAAGTGATGCTCAAAATACTATCATAAAAAATCTGCACTATTCCAAATCTCCTCTCCAAATCAGCACTATTCTATGGTACACACAGAGCGCAATACATATTCGCCCTTATTCCTGTTGTGAAACCTCCCAATGTCGTTGTGAAAATCAACAGCAAAAAGTTTAGTGCATGCGTGCAAAACCTCCATCATCCTCTTGCTACAAAAAAAATGGCTAAAAAAAATCTAGGGGAAACAATGATACAGACTGTAATTGAGCCAGAAGTCGTCCAAGCAGAGCTGATAGAGGAAAAAGATTTTAGCTTTAAAGCCAAAAGCCTACGTGATCTTTCACATTTGTCCTAATATGTTCTTCTTGTTTGATGGATCACAAATTTCAGGTTATTAAACTGTAGGGTAAATAAGCTGACATTACATAACTTATACACAAAAATATAACACTCACATCAGCTCTCAAGAGCCTTTTTTTTTTTTTTTTTTTTTTACCAAAAAGGAGTGCCAATGTGCTGGAAGAATTTAAGGGCTACACTTCCTGATGTACCAGGGTACCTTAGGCAGGGCAAGCCTGTGCATATATAACTAAAAATTACAACAGAGTGAATGCATGCATGTAGCGACATGTTTGACATAGATTCCCTTACACGCTGGATCTTACCTGGCACGCACGGCAGGTTTCCCCTTGCTCCCAGCCACAGTTACTTCCACAGTGGCCAGTGAACGGTGGACTGCCGCTGAGCAGAATGTACAGGATCACCCCGAGGCTCCAAAGATCACAGCGCTTATCGTAGAACGACGCCTCGTCTGTAAATACTTCCACCACCTCCGGGGCCATGTACTCAGCCGATCCACACTAAAGAGGGGGGAAAAAATAAGAGCACTATTTTTAAATGAGGTAGAAGGACAAAAGGACAGAACAAATGTGTTTCAAATGTGTGCTTACTGGTGTAGTAAGCTCCGGTGTAGTTATGGGGGTACAGGCACTGTTCAACTTCACGCCACTACCCAAGTCAAAATCACAGATCTTCACAGGAGACACCTACAAACACAAGCCGAGATATTACTACCACAACACATCGTGCGAGTCTTCTGATCTTGAACGCGGTAGAAATACTGAGGCTTTTAAATCAGTCATTGGGTGAATATATAATATTTTATATAGCGCCTTGCATAAGTACTGGCCACAACCACACCCCAGTATTTTCATAGATTTTACAACATGGAACTGAAAATGATTTCATCGGAATTGAAAGTAATGAATATACAGAAAAAGCATTTTCACAATAGTGAGTTGCTGAAATTTCTTTTAAAAGTGATTCTGAGTGACTGCATAAGTATTGACTAATGTGACTAAGACTGTGTTCACACTTGACATTTTTGGTTCGTTTAAAATAGTTTGATTAAAACTCTGGGGCATTTGTTCGGTTAATGGGGTTCACTTGAACAAGTGTGAATGCTGGCATCTGAATCTTGGTGCACACCAAGCAAGCAAAACGATACCTCTTGAAAAGGTCAGCGTCCAAACAAACTCTGGTGCGGTTTGATTGAAATGTGAACGCACCACGAGCCAAAGATATGTAAACAAACCAAGTCTGCTTTAGGAGTGTTATATGATAATAAAGTACTTGAGGACTTTCACTGGACGACTCTGTATTTGTGACGACAATTGTTTTCAGCTGCTAAAGATACCACAAAGATAATCCTCATGTCTTTTGTTGTGGTTTTTGGTTCTGATGTTGAAGATGCCAGTGTGAATGCTAAGCAAACCAGGACTTGATACAAGCGAACCAAAGCGTTGTGTAAGACACAGCCTAACTGACACTAAAAGACCACCAACTCTTTCGTGACACAATTATTTTGGATCAGCCTACAGCTCATGAAAATAAAAAAATCCAGTGTCTCAACATATTCAAATGTTTCCTAAGATCAATCAAAGCATTTACAACACAGAAATGTCCAACTAAGTGATATCCTGATATCACTTTTTGTCAGACAGATTGCAAGTATTTCCATTTAAAGTACTTGTTGGTACTGAGTTCTGATACCAGTACCTGGTGTTGTCCATGTGAACATTTTTGGAAAGCCTCATCGTCAAATACACTGTTTTTGCTCTGCTCGTGTGAGAATCCCAAAATTGTTCAGCATGTAGAGGAAATCTGTAGATCAAACTCCTCATCTGATTCTTTTTCCACACTTTCTCCACTTAATCTTCTGTTTTGTTTTTAAAATAAGGAACATAATATTTTATTACCTGCAATTGTGTTAACATATTTGTCGTTATAATTAACAGTAAATATATTTTATGTGGCAGGAAATTGCCTCCTTTCCGTTTGTATGCTCTTTAAATTGTGGAGGTGCACACTATTTTTGCTGTATGAATAATTTGAGTTGGTGGATTTTTTTTTTTCAAGAGCTGCAAGACGTAATCATCGATATTAAAACAAAAAAAAAACATGACTTGAAATATTTAATAAATCTAAAATATATGAGTTTCACGTTTTGAATTAAATAACCAAAAAATATATAATAAACTTTTCCATGATATTCTATATTTTTAGACGAACTGTGAGCGTATTAACTGAAGAGTGTTTAAGTTGTTCAGTGGTAAATCAGTATCAGAATCGGATTTTGATTTGCCAAGGATGTTGACACATAGACAAGGAATTTGATTCTGGCTGTTTGTGGCTCTCAAAGAACAGACCAACATAAAAGACTGTATGTTTTATCATTGTTAATACTTTGTTTGTGTTAAAATATTTTTTTTTCTTGAATTTAATTTCATCAAAAACCTTTGTTAAGAGTGTAGAATCATTAAATACCTTGTCAACATATTCGCACAGGATATTTTCCGGTTTTAGATCCCGATGAGCAATTCCTATAAGACAGAATTATGACAGAAGACAGAATTTTTTATATGAAAAATTATAAGCAGAAAGGCAAAAAAAAAAAGGCTTTATATTCCTAATACAACACTAAACCCGTCTTCATTATTTTAACTTTATGAGTCCTGTGTTACTTCTAAAAGAAAGGAGCATTTATGGTATATGTTTTTTCAAAAGTTTGGGATCACTTTCTAACTCCATGGTCGTTCCTGATTTTTATTTCTGAAATGTTTTTGCTACTCTTGATCTATAAATCCTTCATAATGGCTCTAACCTGAGGTGCTGTTTGTTAATTGGTGATTTTTGAGGCTGGTAAATGAACTTTTCCTCTGCAGCAGAGGTAGGTTTTGGTCGTGCTTTCCTGGGAAGGTCTTTATGAGAATCAATTTCATCATAATGCTTGATGGGTTTTGCAAATGCACTTGACAATACTGTTCTTGCAACAACTATACAAACACTATATAAACAGCTGACCTGCATGTCTTAAAATAACAACTGACTGTTCTTGTTGTTGTTGTTTCATAATTACCTAATTCGATGTATTATTTCATAGTTTTGAAATCCCCTGGATTGTTGTAGAATGCAGAAAATAAATCACTAAACAAAAACAAAAAAGTGATCCCAAACCTTTATATAGTACACATCAGATGTGGATCCTAAAAGTAATGTTACAGTTACTGTAGTAACTATTTCTAACAGACGACACTTACTGGAAAAACATTTTTTTCCCCCAGTACTGAATTCCAAACCTCAAATAGTGCATTAGTTAGGCACTAGAACACAGTCTTCTTGAAATGAGTATATAATATAATAATCCACTTGGCTTAATTTGTACTATAGGCTATTGTGAGACATGTAAAACATCTGTATACAAAAAAAGTTATAAAACAAATGAAACCAGTTTGTTTGCTTTAAAGAAAAATCAGTTTCTCTTCCACCTTTCATGGTTTATCCCATACAAACATTTGTAGCGTAGTGTACTCTGGCTCAACTTATTTGAATAATACACTTTCTAAAATGTCATGACTCACTTTCAGCCCTGGTGTACAGTACTGCGTTAAACAGATGATTTTATTAAATGATTAACTACTAAATGAGGAACGACTACCTTTAGTGTGCAAGAAGTGCAGTGCTTGAGAAATATCCTTTACAACACGACTGGCTTCCCTTTCATCAAAGTGCTTCCTCCTTTGGATGTGTGTTAAAATGGAGCCTAACAGGAAAAGCAGATAAATACCGATAAATATGAAATAAGTAATCATTCTGCAGAATCAGCTCTACTTTTTAAAATAATCTAGTCATAGACGTGTACCTCCACAGAGTTTCTCAAACACCAAATAAAAGCAGCTGTCATCCTCAAAAAACTCAATGAGCTCGAGAATGTTCCTGTTGGGAAAAACAAAGAGCTTTAACAAGCGTGTCGCTTTCTTCACACAACACTTAAATGGTTGGCTAATATTAGATCTGCGACAATACTTAAATGCTTACTTATTTCCTTGGCACTGATATAATGTCTCGACTTCTCGAAACACCCTGCTTCGACTGTGACCGGCAATCTTCTCGATAATCTGCGTCCATACGCGGTGACAGATTATTAACATTAACAATAATGTGTGTTTGTGACACAACACAATAGTGCATTAAGCATGTATATTTTAAAAGGAGTATTTATTATTTTAAAGGGATCACCTTTACAGCGTACTCCTTGCCATTGTGCAAGTTCACGCAGCCTTGTACTTTGGCGTACGCCCCCTGCCCCAGCACCTCATCAGTGAGCCTGTACAGATCTGCAATACAAAAAAAACCTGTTAATTTCAGACCATAACCTTCCTGATCTGATATGACAACATGCAAAAGCATCATGTTTGTTTTCCATGCTTTCATGTAAATGAGATACATTTCTGATTCCTCTGTGCTCTTCTGTTGTATGTTTTTTATACAACAAGATACTTAAACGTAATGCAGATACCTCATACCACAAAACTCCTCATGATGCAACTGCAGTATGTGCACATGGCTAGTCTGGAGGAATTACCTTTAAATGTTCCTATAGAGCTGTCTAATGCCCGAGTCCTGCGCTTCTTCTTCCTTCGCATCCCTGCGTCATTGATGTCCAGTGGCTGACTGCTCTCTGTCACTGCTACACAATGAAGAAGGCAGTTAAAATGCAGACAGCCTGGTATTTCTGAATAATTAAGTCATTTTTCCCCCCAACTGTACCTGAAGAGTTCTGAGCAGCGCATAAGGAAAGAGGAGGAAGTGCCACATCACTATCTGATGGTCCCGACGCCAAAGAGTTACTGGCCACCTGAAGAACAGAGAATCGTACATAAATTACACAGGGAAAAAATAAAATTGAAAAAAATCGATTCAGTATTGAATCACGATTTCTTTGTGTGGTGATTCACGCATCATTACACGGACTCCAAAGTTCAACTGGTTGTTACGATATGCGCATCAACTCTGTGTGTCATATAATTGTGTGAGTTTGGGGCCGTGGCTTCACTCTGTTGCCATGAGACTGAGAGCAGAACAATGCTGATGCTTATGTTCCCAATTGACTTGAACAGAAAACCATTCTCCTGATTTTGAACATTTTATCTTGAAAACTGTAAGAGTTTGATCTTCGAAAACAGTTTTGTTTTGTTAAAAGTTTTGTTTTTACAGGATGTAAAGTCTGGTTCGAGTCCTCCAAAAAATTTGGTCACAGCTGTGATTTAAATCACGTTTTTTCTGCCTGACCTTCTACTGGGAAAAGGCAACGTTATCCGATAGAAAACTTTATGGCCCAATTCCTCAATCTGTATGACCGGCTTTAAACAGTAAAGTTTTGCAATATAATAATAAAAATAATATTGAATTATCTGTAATTTTAGCCTCAACTTATTATATATCAGTATGCTGCAATAAAGCAAACGGTGCACAATTTGTTCCACAATCTAAACTCACTATATAATTTAATCATAAAAATCACATTGCAATTATTTTAACACATATTGCAATTGCATTTCGAAACTGAAATATGCAACTATAAATTAAGCATTTTGTATTCAACCATATTTTTCGAAGCTAACAGCAAATATTGGTGCAAATCAACTCATTAAGATGATGTTTAAAAAACAAACAAATATTAAAATAATTGACAAACCAAGCAAATTCCTGGCTATGTGTATATGCCCTGAAAAAAATCTTGTGGTTAATTAATTGCATTTAAGGTCCATAGCACGATTAATTGTGCAGCACTAATCTAGACGCATTGTGCCTCAGTCGCATATATTTCATGGTGAAGCAGTGTCTGACTTTAGAGACTCAGAGACTTATGAGAATAAAAGCACTATAAGTAGTGTAGTGTAATAGTTGTGTAGTGCATTATGTTTTGGGATTACTTTAGATTTATAGGCGACCAAAAAGACAGGACGCCACACTGCAACATTCACTTGCCTGGTAGGCGAGTTAACACTTTTGTCATTTGTCCACCCCTGCCTTTCTTTCCTGCTGCTTGTTGTGACCATCTTGACCAATCTTAAATGTTTCCGATGAGAATTTGGCATTGATCTTACTTGCGGATAAATATAGACAGTGGGTTGTGTAATTACAGAGTCTACTTTATGAGTGCTTCCACTGAGGCAGCTTGCCAGGTAAGTGAAAAGAGGACACAGTGTGAGTGACATTTACAGGAAATCCAAACAGTGACCTAGAATGACTGGAACGTTTTATCTTATTGCAGCCAAAACACATAGCAAAAACATTCACGAGACTTCAGCAAGCATCATGGACATAAATAGTGCCAGAAGTACAAATCTCTAAAATTAAATCTGACCTCTTATCATAAGTAAAGCAAGGTTTATAACACTATCTAAAAAACTGCATATGAGACCAGCCTCCTGACATTATGCTCAGAAAGGCCCAACTACCCAAATAAAATAACGGTAATATAGTGAGTTATACAGTAAGAAGTCACCCATGTTGTGAATGGAGAAAATATTCCGACTGACTATGTATGTTGGTTTTCCCCCCTTTTTGGTTATATTACAGTATTACTAAAGAAGAATGGATTCAATGATATTTGTTTGTTTTTTTAAACATCCAAAAATTTACACAGAAAACGTACACAAAGCTTTGTAATTGCCCTAGAAATATAAACTGAAACATTTCAAGGACAATCGATGTGAATGTGAAATGCCTGAGCTCAACCTCAAGTGTAAGAGCAAATGGTCTGAATACTAACACAGACGTGGTATTTCACTTTCTCAGCTGTGTAATAACGTAATGCTTTACAACTACGGCGCATTTTGTACACCCAATGAGATTAATAAATGAGAACAGTTAATAAGTCAATTTTAGCAGCACTAATTGAACAAGTGAAGTATTCTTAATAATTTCCAAATGCTGTATATCCTTTCTGAGTTGTATTGTGTTTCACTAATTACTACAGCCCATGACTGCCATAGGA
This sequence comes from Leiocassis micropogon, assembly GCA_028565275.1. Classification (NCBI taxonomy): domain Eukaryota; kingdom Metazoa; phylum Chordata; class Actinopteri; order Siluriformes; family Bagridae; genus Leiocassis; species Leiocassis micropogon. Next base: position 22,534,134 of record JAOVVA010000004.1, on the reverse strand, counting down.
GAATATTATTTGACTTGGAGACTTAGGTATAGCAACACTAAAGATTAAAATTACCTGACGCGTGCCATGAAGCGTCTGCAGATCTGAGTGCTCACTCTTCCTCACCATACCTGCAAGCTGCAAACAAAAAACAGTTACTTCCTCATATCACTGTATTAAATAAACAATGAACAGGTCTGTAAAGTTTATATATATATATATATATATATATATATATATATATTACCCATGTCTTATGTAATTGTATAAGAGAACATTAGGTGCCAGGGAAAAAGCTGGCATTTGTGAGTTTTAGTCAAGATTCTAATGCTTAAAAGGTTTGCACACACGCACTACTGATTGTACCAAAGCAGCTTTGAAACGAGCAAGTCACTTGTAATATCAGCAAAAAGAAGAAGAAAAAAAAAACGCCCTGAGACGACAAGAGGCAGAAACCACGAGAGGAACCATGAGAGGATAAAGCTTATGTTTTAAAAATGGTCTTAAAACAACTCCATTACAGTTCACTTATACCACTTCCACGCTGTTATTTCAGTGGTGAAAATATATACTTACCCCAGAACAAATATTCAGTTTAGCTTTTCTAATTAATATCTATTGGTGCAGGTGTTGGTTTACATTGTGTAAGTAGCTTATTAGTAGATAAGTAGATTATTAAATCCAGCACATAAGTGTTCATAACATCGCTTTTAAACAACTTTTTGATTTCACTTATGTTGCAGGTTAAACTTCAGGCAGATATCCAAGTACTGCAAAAGTGTCCATTAAATTCTGTCCAGCAGTCGATTTAAGATGGGCCCACAGTTTGACAGTATGCTGTCAAAACTTCCAGTTTGTAATCTGGCACATAACTGCTTTACTAAGTTTTACATAAACGTTTTACTAGTTACATTTATTTTATTTATTTTATTTCGTATTTCATTTATTTTTATTAATATTTATTCCTTATATATAGTTTTTCTTTTTAAGGTCACCGGCGGTCGTACAAGCATTTCACTGCATATCGTACTGTGTATGACTGTGTATGTGACAAATAGAATTTGAATTTGCTTATAACCTTACTTCTACTAAACATTTTGATTTTATTTGGCACAGGTGTAACTTCAGGCAAATACATAAGTACTGCCAAAATTTCGTTCAATTCTGTCCAGTCAGTTTTGTGTGATGCTGTGACAAATCTGGCTGGACAGACATACAGACAGACAATTTTTTTTTCTGGGACTGGGTTAGGGTCCTCCAATGTATGAAAGGTAACGATATCATTGAAAGGGCGAGTTCTAACTAAGGAACAGGCAAAACCTAAGCAATGTTAGGGGAGTATTTTAGTCATGATTATCTTATTTTACTGAACAGCCTTGTATGGATTTAAAACTGGCTGATTGGGCAGGTCAGGAAAGCCCTCGCAGGTCACGTGACAGTCGCCGATAAGAAACGCTAGCTGAAGTCAGTCGCTCGCGCCATAGCTCGCGCTTTATTTACCTGCCAATCAACGAACTGATCCCGGTCACGTGACATGTGCCTAAAGGAAATACAAGCCGCATAGCGAACATGTTTGAACAATTCAGTCAGCGGGTTTATATAAGAGAAAGACAGACAGAGGGAAACTCCTGCCACGACAGCGTACATGAATTAGTGGATGGCTCATAGGTTATGCAACGAATTGTCACGACAGCTTGCAATTTTAGCAGAGATACAGTAAACTATTTCATTATAAACATAGAAAAAAAAAAAAAGATAATATACCAGTAACCTAATCCATTCTTCTAACGTTATATCTTTATATTAGACCAGGAAGGGTGCCTCTAATTTCTGTTTGCTAAATAGGAATTACAGACTGGTGCAAATAGTTAACGTTAGATAGCGAATGCTGTTATAAAAAACACGCAGTATATGGACAACAAGCCCATACCATTAACATAGGGAACACATACAAGGACATAAACGCTATTAAACACAACATAAATCCAAACCTGGAATCTGCTCCCAAATAACTCTATCTGCGTCCGTGTCCCCGATAAGCGCGCGAGACCAGGAGGAAACACAACACCATCGGGTCACGCCCACCACGCACGTACCCTGTCTTTCATTGGTCTGCTGCGGTAGGAGCGTGCTGACGCAAACGGACAGCGGTCTCACCCCAGTGACGCAAATCTTTTTGATCCGTTTTTTTCTACTACTACATGGACCCGAACAGGAACTGGGTGTATAAGAGTTCAGTGCTTTTAGTGGCCACTGCATATGTGGATTAAAATGGCACTCAGTTCTGTTTTTTTTATTATTATTATTTTATATATGTTATAAATGTATGAGTTCTTGAGCACTTGCTAATGTGGTTAAAACTCAGAGCATTTTAGCCATTTTGCTTTTTGATTTTTAAAATAAACATATATAGGGCTCAGCAGTGAACAGTATGGAGTGACATATCCTTTTTTTCAGCACAACTTATGGGCAATATGATGAACTGAATTTAACTATACAAATATGACTGAGCCAAAAAATGTTTAAATGGGTCACGCAGGCAAAGAAATAGCACAGATACACACAATCACTTGTTCTTCTGGTTGTTTTCAGTTGTTTTATGACAAAAATAATAACAATAATATGCTCATTTTGAGAGTCCAAACGTTTGACAATATCAAACCCGTATTCAGACATCAAACTGTGCATTTGGGTTTTTGAATACGTCAGGTTGAAAGAATGTTTTCATTACTATAATAATGTGAAAGTAAACAAAAATTTCTTTCTACCTAACATACTCAAAAACCCAAATGCGCTGATTGATGTTTGAAACCTTCCCGTTACCTTAACACACACCTGCAAGGTTTCCATATAAGCACATATATTTCTTTTAAATCGTCATTGACCTATGCTGTGTTGCTGACACAGATCTGTGCCACTTGGGTTTTAAGGGGTAACTCAAAAAAGGTAAAGTTCAAAAAGGCAGTATAAGACGGTGGTGTAGTGGTCAGCACTGTGGCCTTGCATCTCCAAGGTCGAGGGAAGAGGTGCTTCTAGGTATTGAATCAAAAGATTTTAACAAATCAAAGATTCTAACAAAAAAATCAAATCAAGTTTGCCTGGGGCTTGCAATTTCTGCATTAGTAGGTTAGGGAGGTTATAGCTACTAGAACTGCCAATTCTCATGTACTGAGCGTGAGACTCATCACAAAATTACTCATCAAAACATTTGCCTGTGAAAGGGCATCACGGGAGCTTAGTGGTTAGCACTGTGGCCTCGCACCTCCAGCTTCCAGCATTAGGCTAACTGCCGTTCCAAAATTGCCCATAGTGTGTGATTAAACATTTATGTGTGTGCCCAGCGATGGATTGGCACCTGGTCCAGTATTTACCACATCTCATGTCCTAAGTGTTCTGGGATAAGCGCCAGGCCCCCGGCGTAATCCAGTTGAAACTAACACTAACATTTACAGCTGCATGAAGGCATCAATCAAACATAAGAACACACATAATAGTGTTGAACAGATCGAAAATCTAATCAAATAAATCAAATGCATTTACAGACTGCAGCAAAGATACATAACAGCTAGAGAATTAAAAGAGCACGTGTATTATCCAAAGAGGGAAATACTGTACATGTCAATATTTACAGTGACATTGAATATTTGGATCGAATTTAATTATGTACAAAATAATGGTGTCGTAATGCTTGGCACTGTGGTCCCGCACTTCCAAGGTCGAGGGTTTACCTCTAGATCAGTTGCACCAACTCCAGTTTACTTCCACAATCCAAGGATAAGGTTAATTGGCGCTCCTAAATTGCCTGTAGTGTGTGTGTGTGTGTGTGTGTGTGTGTGCCCTGTAATGGACTGGCACCCTGTCCAGGGTGTACCCCACCTCGTGCCCTAAGTCTCCTGGGTTAGACTTCAGGCCCCCACAACCATGTTCACAAGATAAGCGGTATAGAAGATAAATGACTAAAAGAAAAAAGAACACTCAAGGGCTAAAAAACATGATTAAAGAGAGAATCGTGTGAGCAAGAGCGAGAAAGATTCACAATCGGACATGAATTGCCCACTTTATAGTCTGTATATAATAATAATAATTATTATTATTATTATTGTAATAATATAAGGGCCTTTGTTTTTCTTCTTTTTTCAGTAGTTTTCATCACTTCATTTTTTACTGCACAGTTGAATGAATGTATTTTTTGTATGTTTTTTATGTCTGTTTTTATTTGTGCCAAAAAATATTTGTCATTCCAATAAAGCATTCAATGTTGATTAAACACAATGCAAATATTGTAATTTTCTCTGTCCTGTGTGTAAATTATTTTACTGCCCCCCAGGGGTGTTATAGTGGGTTGGTGGGGACTGCTACTGATTAGATTGGATTAGATTAAATTAGATTAGATTTTTTTGGAAATTAAGTCAGAGAGGTCAGATTGAGGTAGTTTGGACATGTTTAGAGAAGAGATGCTGAGGTGGAACTGCCAGGCAGGAGGTCTAGAGGAAGACCAAAGAGGAGATTTATGGATGTAGTGAGAGAGGACATGAAGTTAGTTGGTGTGAGAGAAGAGGATGCAGAGGATAGGGTTAGATGGAGGCAGATGATTCGCTGTGGCGACACCTGAAAGGGAACAGCTGAAAGACAAAGAAGGTGGGGATTGCTACTGATTATGCAGGGCCCCAATGACGGGAGGACCTGTATAAGTCAGGAAGGAAAAGTGAGAGATATACATCAAGAAAGGAAGGGGCCCTAATAAGAACACTTATGTATAGGACCCAGAGTTCTGTACAACACCCCTGCTGCCCTACAGTACGTGAAGCTGTGGGAGAGCATGTACTGTAGATGATTTGGCTTAGGGGTAAGGTCGGCCCTATTTAATGTTTGATTCAAATATTAGTTGTACCAACTGGAATAATATCCAGTCACTTGCATCTGTTGTTTCACTTTAACACTGCAACACTAAAATATACAGACTCTGAGGCATGCCGGGTAAGGTGTATATTTAGTGTTACACAAAATGGCTGGGCATGTGCAATAGGGGAGTCATGTGTGTGTACATTCTGAACCAATGCACTTATTTTCAGAATCTCAATTCAAGCTTTTTTTGAAAGGTTAGCAGCCCTATATCTCCTTTCATGATAAATAAATACAGTGGTGGAAAGTGACTCTCATCGATTCCTCAGGTTTGTTGATGGTGAGCCCTCATGTCTGTGTTTCCTTCTGGCTCTCCCTTTTAGTTATGATGGAGTCCCTGCTTGCACTCTGCACTAAATATACATGCACCTTATACGTTATGAGACTTATGGCTAACTTTTCTCTCTCTCTCTCTCTCTCTCTGTCGAGCTACACATGGCACTCCTGAGTTGCGGTGATCTGCCCTCCGGACCTGTCTGAGTCATCCTGGTCTTTACTTACCACCGTCACCCTCACCTTGCTCATCAGTGACAAACTGATAAATATGATTCAGACATATTTCCTCACTCTTTTCAAACTTATTTCCATATATATTTTTTATTCTGTAAAGCTGCTTTGCGACCCTGACCATTGTTAAAAGAGCTATATAAATAAACCTGAATTGAATCGAATGTTTTAATGATCATTTCTAAAATAATGGCCATCAAAATAATAATTTGTTACATAATGCAATGAACTTGCTATACAACAATCAACATTAAGTATAAAGTCCTTTGTTCTTCAAATCCAGTTGTATCCGGCTGGGCATAGAGTCAGAAAGACGTCTGCAGTACTCTGGTGGCATTCGTTCAATCCATGCCTGCTTGATTGCTTCCTGACGATCATGTACAGAAATTTTCCACAGAAGTTCACGGTTCACTTGAGAATTCCGTAGTTTTAGCCATTTTTGTGCAGAAGTAGACTCCCTGGCTTCAGGAAGTAAAAGTCCTGCCACATATTTGTTCCGTTCATTAACTTCAGCCAGATGGGCTAGAACTAATTAATGACATCAGCTGTTTTCTCCGCAGTAACAACAATAATAAATGACAAATGTTGTCATAATACTTTTGGCCACCACTATATTGTGTTTCACACACGCACAAACGAGAGAGAGAGAGAGAGAGAGAGAGAGAGATTGCACTCTGCTTATACCAAGATGGCACAGATTATCCATTGCAATATGTAATGTCCTTTTTCTGTCCCTACACAGATGCTTTCTTTCTTATCTCTATATTGTTAAATCTACTACTACTGCTATTTTGTTCATTTACTGCAAAAATTTGCCTACGCCCTTTGGCAGTACTGTTTCTTATTTTGATCATGCCACCGAAGCCTATTTTAACTAAAATCAACTCAGGGAACTACAGAACCCTAACCTGACCAGCCAGTTATCCTTGATTTTTAATTTTGAAATTGCCCAGAAGGCTAGATAGTTTTTAAGTAACCAGAATGTTTTCTTGGCGACACACACATCTTCCAACTCAATTGCATAATTCCTTTCCCCCTCCAGACGCTGACTGCAAGTAGAAGTTTTGCTCTGTAAGTCTGTCTGATGCTTAGCTATGAAACATTTCCACTTCAAGGTGAAAATATTCGAGGCTAAGCATAAAACTAGTCAAGGGTTTCGATTCATTTCCTCAAGGAATTCCGTTTTTCTCCTACAGAGACATGCATATTAGGAGTGTGAGTGTGTGTGTGTGTGGCTGTTTCCTATGACAGGTTGGTACCCCAACAGGTATGTTCCCAGCCTTGAGTTCCTTGGGACAGGCTCCAGACCCCCTGTGATGCCACACAAGCAGAGCAATATGCAACATGAACGAATGGACACAACCATCTTGGGTTCATCTAGTGCATCAAATGTTCATTTATCAACCCAATATAATTATTTTCTTTTTTACTCTGTTATAAATGCCGTATGTACAGTGGTGTGAGAAAGTGTTTTCCTCCTTACTGATTTCTTATTTTTTTGCATGTTTATCACACAATGTTTCAGATCATCAAGCAAATGTAATTTCAGTGATTCTTGAGATCAGGGACAAAACAGGTTTTGATTTTCTAAAAAAAAAATCTTCATTATTTTAAAAACCAGTGTACACATATATGTTAAATGAGGGTTTGGCTATGTAACCATGTT
>JAOVVA010000004.1:22486286-22502882 GCA_028565275.1 Leiocassis micropogon | reverse complement strand
TGCAGATTCAGTCTTCCCAGCCTGGTGCAGGTCTACAATTTTGTTTCTGGTGTCCTTTGACAGCTCTTTGGTCTTGGACATAGTGGATTTTGGAGTGTGACTGTTTGAGGTTGCGGACAGGTGTCTTTTATACTAATAACAGATGCCATTAATACAGGTAATGAGTGGAGGAAAGAGGAGCCTCTTAAAGAAGTTGTTACAGGTCTGTGAGAGCCCGAAATCTTGCTCGTTTGTAGGTAACCAAATACTTATTTTCCACCATAATTTGCAAATAAATTCTTTAAAAACCCTGCAATGTGATTTTTTTGGATATTTTTTTCTTATTTTGTCTCTCATAGTTGAGGTATACCTATGATGAAAATTACAGGCCTCTCTCATCTTTTTAAGAGGGAGAACTTGCACAATTGGTGGCTGACTAAATACTTTTTTGCCCCACTGTAACTCAAACACAGGCTAATTTAAGCACGCGAGCAAATCCGATTATAGGCCGAACAAAGAATCTGATTTGGTTACTTGAAATAGGCAACGCAGGCACTCGGGATAGAAATCGGGTTTAAGAACTAAATCAGATTTGCCATGTTATGTGGACAAAGTCTAAGTGTTTTTTTCTCTGCTTTGGCATGTTCCCATATCAGACCCACGGCTGAGGGGCTACCCGCTGATGGACAGTCCGGTCAACATGACAGCCATTCTGCTCGGCTATCTCTTCTTCGCACTGTACGCAGGCCCTCGGCTAATGGCCAACCGCAAGCCCTTCGAGCTGAAAGGCGCTATGATTTTCTACAACTTTTGCTTGGTTTTTCTGTCTGGCTTCATTGTATATGAGGTGAGGCAAAGTGCTGGAACACTCCATCCACAGACTGATGCTTGTTTAATCAAAGTGCAATTCTACCGCCACACATTACAATTAACGTATTATAAGTGGCTTACAAATTGTATTTTTCTTTTTTATTTATTGTGCTGTCGGAGAATAATGATGATGATGACCATGCCTGTATTTCAAAGCCAGCGTAAACACACAAAAACTTGTTTAAACCATTTTTTTTCCTTAGCCAGTTGCACATGTACATTTTTTTTTTTTTTTTTTTTTTTTCGGGTGGATGGAAGGAAAGTGGAGGAAAACCTACTGAGACACGTGGAGAACATGCATAAAAACTCCATCTCTAGGTCCATTATCTATTCCACTTATCCTATGTAGGGTCACGGGAGGGCAGGAGCCTATTTCGGGGAACTTGGGGCACAAGACACCTTGTACATACAAACTCCGCACACATACACACACACACACACACACACACACACACGCCTTGTACATACAAACCTCGCACACACAAACACACGCACACACACACAGACACACACACACACACATACATACGCACCAAGCATAGAGAAGACGTGTACGTGCAAACTCCACACCTTGTACATGCAGACTCCACACATACACACACACACACACACACACACACACACACACCGAGGATAGAGAAGACTCAACACAAAGCGTAAGCTAACCACTAAACCACCATGCTGAAACATTTAGTCCCACAGTAGTAGCAGCTGAAAAGCCTGCTAGTGTTAACAAATAAATGATCCTTATTTGTCTAACTACAAAGCATTAACATGTATATGCAGATCAGAGAAAACAGGCCATGTTTTTTGCCACACCTTTGGAATCAAGAGAGGAACATTTTATTAAGTTTTTATTTTATATTTTGAGAAGGATGAAGGAATTTTTAGGTAGTTATTGACCTTTTTTATCAACAACATTAGCCCTTATGTAACACCTATAAACATGTATAACCTCTTACCTGGTCAGGATGGTCACATGACATGATGCAAAATATTGTGATTGGAAAAAATGCTGATTTGCATTTTGTAGGCTGATGCGCTACAATTTTGAAACACAATGATTATTATTATTATTATTATTATTATTATTATTAACTGTTTTTTAAGTAATGCCTTTGCATTTTCTGCTTCTAGTTCTTGATGTCAGGATGGCTTACAGGATATACGTGGAGATGTGACCCTTGTGATTACTCCGACAGTCCTCAAGGACTCCGGGTAAGATGCGATATCTGATTAAGAAAGAAAAAAAAAAGATTTTTTATTTGAATACACTGCATTACATGTTAAATATTAACTTTTTATCCCTAGATGGTCAGAGTGGCCTGGTTGTTCCTCTTCTCAAAGTTCATCGAACTCCTAGACACTGTAAGCTCACTGTGTTTCACGCAAACAAATATAAATGATATTTGAGTTTGTCTAGGGCGTTCGAATTTGTTCGTAATTCACTCTGGTTGGTGTTTGTTCAGGTGTTTTTCGTGCTTCGTAAAAAACACAGTCAGATTACGTTCCTGCACATCTTCCACCACTCCTTCATGCCCTGGACCTGGTGGTGGGGCGTCAGCTATGCTCCTGGTGAGTGATTTGTTACGTTACGGTCTCGGTTGTTTGTAGGTTCCAGAAGTGCCAGTAAATGTGACCCTCTGAATGTCTGTGCAGGTGGAATGGGCTCATTTCATGCCATGGTTAACTCGGTCGTCCACGTCATCATGTACTTCTACTACGGCCTCTCAGCTGCAGGACCTCGCTTCCAGAAGTACCTCTGGTGGAAGAAATACATGACCGCCATCCAGCTGGTAATTTAATTGATTGAGTCTTACTAATGATTTCTGTAAGGGCCTACTTTGCTTTGCAGAGGTGGAAATTAAGGGAAGGAAAATGGTGTGGTATTAAAAACTGTGCTGTTTACCGTTGTTTTTCTGCCATCTAGGGTTTTTCTACCACATCTTGCGTCCACAAAAAAGTTCTATGCATAACCTTCATAACATTCAATGGCTAGTTTAGTTGACAAATGTAATGTATTTCTGGATATTGTGGCAACTGTGAAAGTTAAAATGGGGAAGTAAAAGAAGTTTAGATAAGTTTATTTTTCGATTATAGTGTAGTTTTGTGCAAAGGTTGCCCATGTGTTTTAAGTGGGAGAGAGAGGAATTCTATTGTTCTGCTGATCCACCAGTTACTAAAGATTGAGAACCAAAAATTCCCAATCTGAGGCACTTCCATATAATTACTTCAGGTCCTGTTCCTTCTGATTGTTTTGTTTTTTTGGTCACATTATAATAATGAAGGAACATCTGCAAGATGCAACAAACCAAATACACAGCCAAAAAAAGTCACACACACACATCAAGATGTCATTTGATTGCCTTTAGCTTTGACTATGGAGTACAACGTGAAAAATGATTCCTCATGCTCCCAGAACCAGAATATGCCCCGTGCCATCAGGAAAGAAAAACTCTATAGATTTGATGAGCTGGTCATTCAGGTCATCAGCTGACTTCATTTTATTGCAACGTTGCTGATTCTATAGACCTGACCAACTGACCCAACCACAGATCATAACACTGCCTCCAGAAGCTTGTGCAGTGGGCACTTTGCATAATGGCTGCATATCTTCATGCGCTTCCCTTCTTACCCTGACCCTGCAAATTGAAGCTAAATGTTTTCTTATGGCCACACAGTCATTTTAAGTTGCAGTGTGTGTTTGTGTGTGTGTGTAGAAATGCCCTTACATTCACTATTAAACATTGCCGTGATTTCTTTTCTCAGCTATTTTTTTTTTATGATAAAAGAATGTTTTTTTTTTGTTTTTTTTTTGTGACCACATTTCTTCGGTGAGATTAACTGGCCAGCACTATCGCTTATGTTTTTAATAATGTCTTGTGCATAATCATCTTTCATTTCATTTTGATTTCATACACCTCACCGTATTGTGTGCTTCCAGGTGCAGTTCGTGCTGGTGTCGCTTCACGCTACCCAGTATTACTTCATGTCCAGCTGCGATTACCAGGTACCGGTGATTCTCCACCTCATCTGGATGTACGGCACCTTCTTCTTCATCCTTTTCTCCAACTTCTGGTACCAGGCCTACGTGAAAGGCAAGAGGTTGCCCAAGAGTACCGAACAGTCGAGTCAGAAAGGCAAGGCCAAAGCTGTTCAGTCCAACGGCAAGGCCAGACCCGTCGCTAACGGAGAAACGGTCATGACTAACGGCAACAGCGTACATCACGAGAACGGTCTGACCAACGGGAAGAAGCACTATGAGAACGGAAGTGCTCACAATGGTAAGATGAAGAAAGCCTAACGTCCGAGAGAAGAACATCCAAAACGTATGACCACGAGTGCCTGCATAAAACGCTATGGATTCCAAAGAGTGTTTTGGAACTGTTTTTCCCTCAGCCTGGTTTTTTTTTTTTTTTCCCTTTATTTTTGTAATTGTATGCACAAATACATGGGGAGATGAATGAGTCTGGGATCCCTGTTTGTATTTTTCGTTTGTCATTAATTTTAATGTTAATCTATATAAAAATAAATAACGAGCACAATACATGAAGAGAAGAGATGATGATAATTTAATGACTGGCTGTGTTCTTCACTGACAGTGCTCATCTTATTCTGAGCAAATGCACTCCTCCCCTCTTTACCCAGACTCCCAAGTGACCAACCACACTGTACATTTCTCTTCAGACGACTTGAGCTCCAGCTGTAAATACTGTAGGTTTACTCGTCAGCACTAATGGGATTGATTGGGCTCTAAATTTTTTTTTTTTTTTTTTTGTTACTGAAGATGCATTGACTTGAAGATATAAAAAAAATATATAAATAAATTCAGTTTTAAACCGGTGGCTCATGGTTATTCTTTTTTGTTTTTATTTTCTGGTATTTGCATAACATCTTACAAGGCGCTCTTTACATGTCCTCAAACATTATGTACATCATTTCACAATTCATATGACAGGGTGTTGAAGGTTGTTAGTGGAACTTGTTCAAAGCAGACAGAGCTGGTGCTTTCATATTAGTGGGTTGCGCAACGTCTCATTGTTTCGGAGTGTGACCACTGCATGCTTTCAGATCCTGCAGTAATCTGGGTTATGTCAAATATGTGGGATGACAACAAGATCTCCATTCTCTTTAGCTGAAAAGGAGCGTGTGTGTGTGAGAGAGAGGGAGAGGGCAAGTATGTGAGAGAGACAGTGTGTGTGTGTGTGTGTGTGTATATATGAGTGTGTGTGCAAGTATATGAGAGTGTGTGTGCATGTGTTTTTGTTTTTAAGAGAGGGAGAAATTGTGTGTGTGTGGATGCACCCCCAAATGTGTGTTTCAGGTGTGTGTAAGAGAATGTAAAAGGGAGAGCAAATGAGGGCAAGTGTGTGTGTTTGGGGGAGCGAGTGTGTAGGAGTAAGAGTGAGTGTGTGTGTGTGTGTGTGCGAGAGCGAGAAGGAGTGTTTAAACCAGGTAAAGTGTGTGAGAGGGAGTGAAGAAGTGAGAGCGAATGCACCCCTAAAAGAAAGTGTGCATACCGTATGTGTGCGGGAGAGAAAAAGGCAGCGAGTGTGTGGAAGTGAATGTGTCCGTGTGTAGGTGTGTGTATGTGAGGGGGAGAGAGAGAATGTGTGTGTGTGTACATGAGGGAGAGAGGAAAAAGATGAAAAAAGAGGGGAAAAGTAGGCTAGTGAGTACATTCAGTGGAGGAAGAGAGCTTGGTGCTGTGTGAGGTGAGGGATGATGTAGGTCAGGGGTCAGGGGTCAGGCCACCTCCTTCTGCTTCATGTGCAGGTGGAACAGAGGAAGTTGAAGCTGCTGTTTGTTTAGCCGCTGATGATAATGCTGTTTGTACAGTGACGCACGAGGGGAGAGAGAGAGAGAGAGCCTGTGGTGTAATATCTACAAACCAGCATCTGGATCGGCAACACAGATTCACCGTCAAACACCCCTATTGTAGTTTAGCTAAGGAAGACTGAAAGCAAAACTAAGTCATGCGAATTAATTCTGTCCATTCAGTCCTGAAAAAGCGCTTTTTCTGTCTCCTCTGGTCATGGTGATGCTGAGCATGCGATTTAGCCTACGCCAAACCCATCCTACAGTCCAAGTCAAAAAAAAACAAACCTCTTTATGGCACCTGAGAGATGAAATGCTGCCTACTCCTCTACAACGAAGCTGCACAGCGACCAGCGGAAAATATTCAACGTGGCTCAGTCTAGACCAAATCTAATGGCTGGAGTCTATGGAACCATGGCGGACAGGATAGATCTGAGAGAAATCTGGGTTATTATTTATAAATACAGGTCTTAATAATCGCCGTCGTTTATTCTTTCCAGACTTCGAAAATGTATGTGGAGACGAGTCTACGCTGGGTCTGCGGCATCCAGGAGCGCGTGGCGGTATGATCACGGTTTCAGCAGGTGACTTCTACGCTATGTCCTCTAGGATGTAAAAAATGAGCTCGAGCTGAAGAGCTGCGTGTCCGTGTCGCTGGCACACGCTCAGTACAACCGCACTTAGGGACTGGTTCAGGCTGTCCTGGTAGTGCAGCGGCAGAGGCTGGCCGTTACTGCCTGCCAGGAACTCCATCTGTAACACAGAACACACGGCCATCTAGCGAGTTCGTTCGAACTGGTTTGAGACAGACTCTGTGGGTGAACAGAGCCGATATGTCAACTTTTATATCTTATCCAATGACTCGCTGCATTTTGTAGTATATACATATGCTGTCATGATCAAATCATATTCTATTTCAAATACACACAAAAATCCAAAGATAATTTTATATATGATATTGTATATTCATACTGTACAGTATATGCATATATATATATGATATTTACTTATATGCCAATAAATACCTATATGTGAAAAAGTCTTAGGCACCCTGTCTTTTTAAGTAAAAGGACTTTATTATTGAGTTCGTATCAAAACATTTCTGATTTTCAAACATCAGTATTCCATCAGAAACATCTACACTCACTCATCATCTATACCGCTTTATCCTGTATACCAGGTCGCGGGGGACATGGAGCCTATCCCAGGAAACTTAGGGCATCCTGGAAAGGGTGTCAATCCATTGCAGGACGGCACACACACACACACACACACACACACACACACTACTAGCATAATCTTAGGACTGTGGGAGGAAACCCACCAAGCACAGGCAGAACATGCACATAGAGGCGGGAATCGAACCAGTACCCTGGAGGTGCAAGGAGACAATAAGCCACCGTGGATATATATATATATTTATGAAACAAAATTGTACCTGACACTAGGGTCCTCAAAGCATTGGCAGGCCAAATACTGATTTTGTTTAATTCATTACTATTTACTAGTTCTTTTTAATTGAAGACATCCTTGCTCTACAGCAGTTATTTGCATGTACCTAAAACTTCTGTACTCCTAATGTATAAATACTGTTTCTATGTAATATTTACATCTCGAATGTGTAAACAACATGGCACATTTTGTTTAAACCCAGCCATTTTTACAATTGATCAGAAATATTGGAACACGTGGCTGACAGGTGGTTCTTGTTAGCTAGGTTTGCCCTGTTAGATTTATGTTTAAAAAATAGTCCACTCTTGGTTTAAGCCCTAGTTTTCACTTGTAAAAGGGTAAACCAAGACGAAGACCAGAGAGCTGTCGATGGGAACAATGTAAGGTATTTGGAATCTAAGAAAAGAGGGAAAATTGAGCAGCCAAACAACAATTTCAAATGTCCTCAAAATGAATGAAACAACTGGGTAATACTGCTAACAACCAGACATTAACACAGGTTAGCCAATGAAAACAAGAGCAGCTGAATAGAAAACCCCCAAAACAGCAGTCAAAGATATTACCAACAACCTCCAAAAGACGAGGAGGTTGCCCACTCAATCGCAAACCACTCATGAGCAGTAAGAATCAGAAGGCTGAAAAAAATCACAGAAAAATACAGAGATGAGCCACAAAATTTCTGGAACAAAGATTAAGCTCTACCAATGTGACAGAAAGGCCAACGTGTGGACAAAGTAAAGGATCTTCTCATGATCCAAACACATGAGCCAAACATCCAAACATCAACCAGTAGATTTATTAACTCTAGTTGGAAATTACCATTTAATATGGCGGACAAGGAAATAATCGCCAGGTTATTTAAAAGTTACTTAGTACCCTTACTGCTGACATTTGAGAAAATCAGTTCAAACTGAGGATCCTAACACTACCAGTCGAATGGGGACAAAATTTGAACCTCTCTTTTCAGTTAAAACCACTTAGACCAGTCTTGGGCTTGCGGG
This sequence comes from Leiocassis micropogon, assembly GCA_028565275.1. Lineage (NCBI taxonomy): Eukaryota > Metazoa > Chordata > Actinopteri > Siluriformes > Bagridae > Leiocassis > Leiocassis micropogon. Next base: position 22,494,762 of record JAOVVA010000004.1, on the reverse strand, counting down.
ACTGCTTGAAGAGCAGGCTCATTCATCTTTATTAGTGATGGAACTGTCGACAGCAGAATTAATTCAGAAGTCGACAGAAACATTCGGGTTTCCGATTTACAGAGACATGCATCCAGTCTAATTGAGAGGAACTTCTTCATGCAGCAAGACTCTGACCCAAAACACACAACAAACAACTTCATTAATGGAATAGAACGAAAAGTTGTAGGCTGGCTACATCAATAAGCACGCCTTCACACTGACTGGAGGGAGAAATTCCTCGAACCAATCAACAGCTGAATGAACAGGTCAGAAAGAAAAAAGAATCATAAAAGAAGTTTAATGACATCAGTGGGTTGCCTGCTTAATGGAGTTATTGCAAGTAAGAGGTCACCACTGCAATCTGCATGCAGCTTGGCACAGGTTTTACACTGGATCACCTTCCTCATGCAAACCTTCCATTCTATCCAGGGCCTGGGACTGGCACTAATGATGCCCTGTGTGCAGTCGCTGGGTTTGGGCATTGAAACCCAGGCCATCCACATATCAGGAAAGAAGACTACCAGCAAGGAAATTGCAACCAAACTTTAAGTGTTATTCACTTTAGGGCTATCTGTTCCTATACTTTTGCTCAAAAAAAAGGTGCTGTTGTTTAACACATCCAGATGTAAGTATCAGGAAATGAAAGCTGAAATTCTGATCTATTCCTCTTTTGATCGTTGGACGCAGTGTAACTGGAAGAGTTAGCACATGATGCCCTTAAAGAGGTAATGAATATTCATACACTGGTTAATTTCATTTGCCATAGCGTCTAGTCAAATTCCCCTCTGCTCGTAGTTTAACAGTAAGACTTTTTTATATTCAATCCTATTTCTTTCCACTCTATGAATAAATGAAGGCTGCGGTGTGTATGTGCCCCATAATTTACACGTCATTCACATGCATACTGATGGCCCATCGTGTAATTGCTTACACAGGGACTTGCATATGAAAATGGTTTACTAAGAATTTGTGGAAGCAGTCTCCAGAATTATGGGCTTTCCAGAATATTTCATAACATTACAAGCTCTATCTCTTGTCTACATCCCAGCGCAGCTGCGTCATTTGTTTCAACAATCGTTCTCACCTTCTGTCCATCCAGCGTGACCCGCAGTGCTAATTTGGTCATACCATCCTCTTTCAGCAGGCTAAGAGAATTGCACAGTGCCAGGCAGAACGCTCGCGCCAGTCGCTCGGTCAGACGGTTATGATTGGCGTAACTGCTCGGGCCGTTTGACGGCTCCTCCCTCTGGAGAAAGAACACCTGTGGAGTAAAAACAAAACAAAAAAAAAAAAAAAAAGTCAATCCACATGACTATTAATAGGTAATAGACATCTCCATGGTAACAATAGTGTCTGAGTGTACCTCTGTCCAACGTATGACCTTTCCACTGGCTCGATACTCTAATCTCTGGTGAGCCTTTATACATGTAATTGATTCCATGGACTTTCCATCAATAGGGCTGATTATGCTATGAGTCAACAGAGAGTGGAGACAGGTGGAGGAAGAAAAGAGCAATAAATCCACTGGTGTAGTACAATAAATGTTCATGATTAAACAGGAATAATTTGGTTATTTATCAGCTGAAATCTGCACCATGGTACGGATCCACCCAACTATGCAAACCAATACGATGTCTCACCCCTTATTAAAACGTGGTTCTTCATCCTGCCACCGAATGTGCACATATTCCTGTCTGTCTGATTGGTGGAGTTTTCCACAGGTCAGGGTGTAGTCCCTCATGTCTCGAAGAGCCCGCCGTAACTCCAGCATTGTTTCCATAGTCACTTGAACCAACAATCCATCTGAAAAGAAAAGACTCTGTCTCGGAATGTCTATATAAACACATTCTGTTTGTACAGTTAACCTGTAGTCCAGTGGACTGGATATGAAAGTAAACAAACACCGGTGCAGCAGTCTAAACTGCCATTGTCAAATTTAAGATAAGTCCAAAATCAAGTAATGATCAAATCAATAGGCGGATGGGGCCAAGGCACTTTCAAGTTCAACTTAAGAGAGACCGGAAAAGCCGAGACCAAAAGCATTCACTTCTACTGATGATTCTCTAGAAGGTGTTATTACAAGACTTATCAAACTTTGTGCATGCATAAAATCAAACCACTACAAATGTTTATTCATAACTAAGACCATATTTAGAAATACAGTACAGTGCAAAAGTTTTGAGGCATTTATTTTTAATATTTTGCTTCTAAAGTGACAATCTTGTATTTTTTTATTAGTTTTGAGGAATAGCTCTCCAGGCTTCCTAAAGGACATTTTGGGTCTCGTTTTTAGCAAGTTTTCATCTTTCATTTTAAGTCCAGTCCCTGTACCTGACCAGTTTCACAGGTTTTTTTTTTTTTTGGTCTGTTAAGCTACACAGTGACCTATCAACCATTCAAGCATATCAACCATCCAACGTAAGGCATGAACCAGTGAGAAACAGATGCTGATGATGACAGATGATCAGGCCGGTGATTAGTGTACTGGCGATGTTGAATGCTGAGTGGTTGAAACAGACGAGAGGGGAAATGAGGTCGCTGCTAAGGTTGTTACATAAACAACCGATTTTTAAATTGTACCTTTAGGTACTTCATAGCCTGTCGCAGTAAAACATTTGCTCCCATTTATTTCATTTAATCTGCATAATTTGATTTTAATATGAAGAAATGAGGCATGACTCAGAACTTCTGCACAATACTGAACCAAAACCAAAAACAGAGAAAAGGTCAAGTTCAACTGTCAAGAAGTCTGAGACAGTTTTATTAAACACAATTAAAGCTATAACAAAAAGGGCGACACATCTCAAACATCTAAACATGAGCCAGGAATTGGATGCACAAGCACAATATGTGCCCACACAGTGAGTAGGATGGTGAAGAAAAGAATGAAAAGAGACTACACATCACAAAGGCCATGTTTTAATAAATCACCTGTCAGTCAAACAGCGCTCAAACACTACACTTGGCATTATACAGTATATTGTGGTCAGATTAGCTCAGCATGAGGACTGCAAACAAGGAAAGGCACCCTGTACAATATAGTGGTGAATTATTGATGCTTCGGGGCTGTTTTGTAGCCGGTACAACATTTAGGACCTCTTGTAAAGACAGATGGCATTACGAAGGATTAAATCCCAGGTGTTAAACCTGGTTCTAAATAAAGCTCTTAAATAATGTGTTTCAATCTCATGTGCATCCAAACGAGCAAAGAAAAGTCCCAGTCTATCAGTTTGAACCCGACAAAAACAAACGTCTGAAGCATTACAGGAAGAGACTCAGTGCTGTTATTTATTATCTCCACTCTTGAGCTTGAAATGTCACTTATTATATGCATGAATATATATATATATATATATATATATATTTTTTTTTTTTTTTTTTTTCAAGAAGGGTGTCAATAAGCTAACAAATGTGTTCCCTGAAGCTACACAATTTTCAGCTCAAATAGTTTCAGGTACTTCTGTGCCTCAGATTTGCCTTATGAAGGTCAGACTTGATAAGATTTAGTTGTGGAACTTGATAAGTCTGCCAAGAACATTTCAGGAACATATTTGACCAGGAAATGAAAGCCTCACAAAAGGTAATTATGATTTACAGATAAGAATAAAAACGCTCTGGTTCATGAGCTGCTCCCAGATTTCCTCATGTTTTTTCCTATTTCCATTACTATGGAACAAGTTAATCTTCATCTCACCATGCAGACTTTGTACCACAATCTACAGGCTTTTTTTAAGAGCAAAATGTAAAACTGGCCTCCCTGATATGAAGACTTTAGTATTTTTTGGTAAACCAATTGAAATTCTGCTTGGGGTTAAATAATGATACGATTCTATGGTTACAATATAGACGCAAATGAATTCTGCACTTCCTTATATGAAGAACAAATCAAATAACAACCGCTGCACAAAATGTCTGTCAATGTTTCATTAAAGGAAGCGCATCACTGACCCCCGTGCATATTTATAGACATATATAATCACTGCTTTTATATCTATGCATTATAATAACCAGCACCGGATCGTCATAACAACCAAGACACATTTGAAATATACAATGCAACAAGAAGGCTCTTGAATAAATATATGAACAGCAAACCTTCGACAATGCTGGATTTGGCCAGGTATCCTGATGAAGCCTTCAGTGCACCACTGAATACAAAAAAACAGGAGCCTGTAACTGAGAGACAGAATCATTTTATTTTAATGCTGATCAAATTATAAAACAGTTATATAACAAACAATTATTATAAAAAAGTTGCAATCACTTGAACCCAGGTCTTCATCGGTTTGAAAATGGATTTCAAACTTAATTTCCTTACACACACGTTCAATCTTCTAGCACACGGATATAGCAGGGATTGATTTATGGTCATGCTATCTGGTATCACCCAAATTAGGATGGCTTCCCTTTTGAGTCTGGTTCCTCTCCAGTCATTTTTTCCCCTCAACCAATGTGACCTTCAACTTGCTCATTAGGGGTCAAACTGATGAAGCTATAAATGTATGCATTTTTCACTTTATACCCAGAATTATTCATTTTTATAAAGCTGCTTTGCAATAATATTCACTGGTAAAACTATACTGTACAATTAAAAACTGAATATGGAACAGCAGAGACTATGTTGCACCAAGGTCAGACACTTTAAACTGTATTGGTGACGCCCCCTGGTGGTCGATACTGCTGTACAACTCTCTAATTTTTTCTCAACTTCAAGCATTAACCTTTTTAGATTATTCCTAGATTCTTAAAATCTTAAAATGTGCACATGGCATTTTGTCACAGGAAAACATTTTATTTTTCCTGTGACAAAATGCCTTTCATTTTAACCTACATCATTTAATTAAATTTATTATGAAGAATTTGAGTGATGGCTCAAGACTTCTGCACAGTTTTTGCAAACATTTTAAAGTGAGTCTTGAAGGATCTGATCTATGGATAATTATGTACTGTGCCTGGCAAAAGTATTCATACCCCTTGAACTTTTCCACATTCGGTCACGTTACAACCACAAGCATAAAAACAAATTTAATTGAGAATTTAATTGAAAGACTGACACAAAGTGGCACATAATTATAAAGTGAATGTAAAATGATTAAACCATCTTTTGACGCAATTACAGCTGCAAGTTAAAATTTTTTTGTGGTATGTCTCTATCAGTTTTGCACATCTAGAGAGTGGGCAACAATTTTTGCCCATTCACCTATGCAAAATAGCTCAAGCTCAGTCAGATCGGATGGGGAGTAATTTTGTGAACAGAAATTTTCACATCTTGCCACAGATTCTCAATTGGATTTCGGTCTTGGACTTTGACTGAATATGCTTTAATCTAAATCATCGTCCTGCTGAAATGTGAACCTCCGCCCCAGTCTCGAATTTTTCACAGACTTTGCCCATTATTTAGCTTCACCCACTTTCCCATCAACTCTGACCAGCTTCCCTGTCCCTGAAGATTAGCGTCCGCAGAACATGATGCTGCCACCACCATGCACAGTGTTAGCTTTCCACCACACATAAAAGGCCAAAAAGTTCAATCTGACCAGAGCACCTTCTTCCACATGTTTGCTGTGTCTGCCAATTAGCTTGATGCAAACTGCAAAGTTCAAGGGCTATGTAAGGCACAGTACATACAGTAGTTTTTCCTGAAAGTGCATTCTGACATTCTCCAGTGGGTGGAGCCTAATTCATTACTTCATGTAAACATGAGTTCGCATTTCTCCTCTCTCAGACTGTCAGCACATATTGTTTGTGTACAAATAGTACATATGTTCGCGTGTATGTATGTATGTATGTGTGTGTGTTTTCATTTGCTCACTTCTGCGAGGCTGGCTGTGGATGCTGATTGCCTGAGTCTGGTACTGTCCATCTGCAGTCTGCACACAGATGAGGTGGGAGTCGGCACGCTCATTAAAGCAAGCGCCCATCGCCAGCAGTTTCTCATTCGACTTACTCAGCACCTTCAGCAGCTGAGCAAGCAACGGGAGAAGACACGTAACCTGATTTAACAGCATGCCATGACAGCTGCATACAGTAGCACTGTATGGAATTTTCTAGGATTTCACTTTATGCTCAGCGAGACCGTTAAGTCTCATCATTATTTCAGGCAGAGACATTTAATTATCTCATTTACAAACGACCTGCCTTAGAGAATCTGTTTAAATGTTTCTGGTGATGCCTTACGTCAGCATGGCGGCTTTTAGGGACTGTGATGCACGTGCTCCGCGCCTCCAAATCAACCATGAGCCCCGTCACTACCGGCAACGTGTAACGGTAAAAACGGAAATCCTAAATAAAAAAAAAAGAAGCACAAAATGAGGAAACATTATATAAAAGCTTTAAAAACAGCAATAAGACCAGATGTAAGGATGGAATCTCACCACGAGGAGCCTCATGATGCTGTTGTTGATCTGACCGAAAAGCGGCTCTCTGAATCGTACACTGAACAGAGGACAGGGATAAACTGTAGGGCAGAGAAAACATCAACGATCAGCAACACAAAGCCCGATCCATTCACTCACTCACTCACTCACTTATTGTTTATACCGCTTCATTCTGTGTACAGGGTTGCGGGGGCCTGGAGCCTATCCCAGGCGACTTGAGACACGAGGCAGGGTACACCCTGGATGGGGTGCCAATGTATGGCGGGACACACATGCACACACAATCATACACTACGAGCAATTTGGGAATGCCAATGAACCTAATCTGCATGTCTTTAGACTGTGGGAGGAAACTGGAGTACCTGGAGGAAACCCACCTCGGGAATCGAACTTGGACCCTGGAGGTGCAAGGCGACAATGCTAACCACTAATCCACTGTGCCGCCAAGCCTGATCTAATTTTACCCAATTTTCTTCCAATTTGGCAATTTTCCAATTTCCACCAAGCTCTCCCTTATTATATGACTTCTACGACAGAGAGTGAGGAGTAACATATTGCTTTCATAACATGAGGATGAAAAACGTTAAACATGAAGTGCTCTCTTCAACATACATGACTTAAGAGACATTCATAAATCCATAAAATATGGATTATAAATCCATCTCTCCCACCAATGAGAAGACATGCTAATTCTCTGCTCCTGAGAGAACCAATTTAGCTCTCTTGACCTCCCAGCCATCGCTGCCAGCAGCTTCATCCAGATTCAAACTCTTGATCTCTGAATGATAGGGTGAACTCTTTCTTCTTCTTCTTTTTTTTTTAATACAAGTCAATACAATCAGAGCTCAAGTTCTTACATCTATACTCGGCTCCTAAGCGTAGCATGAGGCGCAGGGGGAACGCCCTGGCCCAGGGACTCTCAGCCCGAAGAATGAGCAAGCCGAACAGGAAGGGCTGAGGGGGCAGCGGCAGGCCGTCCAGAGACTGTAACGTCGGACGCACGTAGAGAAATCCAGCGTGCTCCTCGCTGTCCAGAAAGCCTCGAGTGGCCAAAGAGTGACTCAGATGATTCAAGAGCTTTCCAGCTGAAAATTAGAAAGGATATGTGTGTGTAGATCTGTACAGAACAGCACCGCAAACTGCTTAATACATTTCTTTCTGGAAGCAGACTTTACCTGTCTGTGCGTCCCAGTAGATTTGAATAAAGTGATTAAAGATGTCTGTGGGGAATCTCTTTTCTTCTGGTAAACACTGTAATAGCACGACTACTTCTGGCTGACCCACGGCGTGCATGCCTTTAGACGTCACACACCAGCACCTCCGGTTTACATCTGCAGAAAAAAATACAAATCCACACACATTTGTCTTACTATTAAAGTCACAGCTGTCAGATATTTCTATCGATGTCCCAAGATGCTCTCTCTCTCTATCTCTCTCTCTCACACACACACATACACATACACACACGGACACACGCGCTCTCTTACTCTCACTCTCAAAGACAGAAAAAAAAATAATCCCAAGGCATTGCTGCAGTGCTCCATAATCACTCTACAAAAATGTCTTAGCAAGCAAAATATTTTGCTTATAGTCTTATATTTATCTGTTATACTGTATCTGTTATAAGATTACAGCAAACCAAATATGAGAAACCTATAGTGTTTCTAGACATTTGCTTGAAATAGTCTTGCACTATTGGCAGATAATTTTAATACTTTTATGCATTTGCATAAAAGATATTTCTCAGTAGAATAAGTTTTTTTAATGACAAGAAATGCTAATAATAATCTTCCACACTGCCTACTCAAAAAAAAAATTATATATATATATATAATTATTATTATTATTATTATACACACCAATGTTGGGTGTAACACGTTACAAAGTAAGAGTACTTGAATTACTTTTTTGAGCTAATTTATTACGAGGAGTCTAATTTATAAGTTATATTTTCAAAAATGTAATCCGTGAGCGAGACAGCAGTGATTCCGTTATTGTGTGTGTGTGTGTGTGTGTGTGTGTGTGTGTGTGTGTGTGTGTGTGTGAAAGTCGTCCTACAAGCCCCGCCCCCGATAACC
>JAOVVA010000004.1:22462667-22479547 GCA_028565275.1 Leiocassis micropogon | reverse complement strand
CATACATACACATTATGTTGAATACGTTAAATTATAGTTATAATATAATGAAAAAATTATGTTTGCCCCGCAGGCCTCCTGAATGTAACAGTCAGGGAGCGTCATCACCACCTTTTATGTCATGAGGTAATGTGTGAGGTAATAATATATCTGCTGAAACACTGGAGCAGTGTGAGGAGCGGCAGCGGGTTGACCACACACTCCATTTGAAGTTAACAGTAGCATGCGGGCGTATAGATTTAAAATTAAAAGTGGATTAAATTCATACATCAGAGAAATTATGTAATACATTCTGGACACGTTTCATGACCAAACCATTTAATGTTAAGTTCAGCACCAATAACCTGATTTATCAGTCGAAGTATTCTGAAGTTGAAATCTCTTTAAAACATCTCTGTTTAAATCTGAGTGGTCTCTCCTGGTCTGTGGAGGATCAGCCCAGATTAGGTGTTAATCCAGGTTTACTCAGTGATTTCAGCAGATTATTCTCCTCCTCATCACACTGTGTGAGATCCGAGTAAATCCTGTACCGGACTCTACACCTGTCTGTGTGACCGCGCCCGATTAATGCAATGGTCTATAAGATGCTCTAACTTCGGACCTGTGAATGAAGAACATGACAGTAGGACGGAAGTCCTTTACAGTAACAAGGGGATGTATTCACAAGTGTGTGTGTGTGTGTGTGTGTGTGTGTGTGTGAATGTATCATCATCGTACATGATGGCTCATCGGTCATCGCCGTGCTCCAATCTGTAGAAATCAGATGAGTGCTGCTCTGGCCCTAAAATGTAAAAAGATTGTATTTTCTGTATCCAAAGCTCAAATATTGTTATACTGTGCGCACACACATGCGCACACACACACACGCACTACGTAGTGAGAGCACGCACGCACACGCTAAATAAATGAGTAATGACATTGACACTTCCTTTTTAACACTGTCGAAACAGAAATAAGAGAAACAAGTCGAATCATCCTGTCTGACCAATCAGAGTCCTCCATTGTTTCTTGCTCCGCCCACACAACCCTGTCGTAATATTTAATCACCAATCAAACATCTGCTTTATGTGTATGTTTAAATAGTAACATTAAGTCAGACACACACACACACACACAGTGTTTTATCCCTTATCTGATGAGAGAGCGTGTTTAAACCTGCGCTGGGTAACACTCTCAAACCTCCAACAAGAAACAGTACGGTTCTGCACTCATACTCAGAACTTATGAAGTAACTATTGAAGGGATCTCAGTCACATCGCTCTCTCTCACACACACACACACAAACACATCACCTACTGTCAGTGACTGCGGCAATGCGACAGTCGCATGTCCTGCATCGCTGAAGCGCGCGCGCCACTAATCAGTCCGCTTCAATCCGTCGGAACATCACTGACCTTGTGTCTTCTTTGATGTTTTTTTGTTTGTTTGTTCTTTTTTCCCCGCCTTTCTCGCTTCTCGCGACGAGTGATCTCTTGAAGAGAACAGATCCTTGGATCAGTGTACACCAACAGAGCAGGAATCAGGAATGAGCTCCTTCATGGCACAGCTGATTTCAGGGATGTGCCTGGGCGCAGTGAATCTCTCGGCTCTCAGTCTGCTGCAAGCCTGGCCTCTGATTTTACACACACACACACACACATTTACACACACGCACACACACACACACACACACGTAATCAAACTCGTCCCATTACTACATCCATTCTTCTGCCTTCTGTCTTTCCAGTTCAATCTAAGCTGTAATGCAGTGACGTCAAAACCACTGCCAAAAGTTTGTGGACACCCGACATCACACCTATACACCGATCAGCCATAACATTATGACCACCTTCCTCATATTGAGTACCCCCTTTTAACACCAAAAACTGCAACTTTAGCATTCCACAGGACCTGCAGTTTTGGAGTCTGTCCTCTAGCCATCACAATTTGGCCCTTGTCAAAGACATTTATATTCTTACGTTTGCCCATTTCTTCTGCTTCCAACACATCAACTTTAGGAAAAAAGGTTGACTTGCTCATAATATTTCCCACCCACTTCCACTACCTATTGTAACAAGATATTGAAAATGTAGCTATTGTGAGAAGGGACAAATTGTGAAGGCTAGATGACTGGGTCAGAGCAACTCCAAAACTGCAGGTCTTGTGGCATGATCCCAGACTGCAGTGGTCAGGACCAAAAGTGATCCAAGGGAGAAAAAACAGTGATGCACATGGAAAGCAAAGGCTGGGCCGTGTAGTCAGATCCAATACAAGTGCTAGTGTAGATCAAATTAATGAAAAGGTTAATGCTGGTTGTGATAGAAAGATGTCAGAACACAGTGCATCACTGTTATGGTGGCAAAAGAGGGAGGCCTACTCAATATTAGTCAGGTGGTCATATTGTTATGGCTGAAATGTTGGTGTATATTCTTAGTGAGCATCCTATTCCATATCTAGCCTTCTTTTTCTCGAACAATAACATTTACTCTTCTGAAACGCTTTTGACTAAATTTTGCAACCTGCCTGTTGAGATTTGGGCTCAGTTCAGGACAAGCAATTCTTCAACGTGGACAAACCATGTTTTCATGGACGTTGCTTTGTGCACAAGGGCATCATTGTGCTGGAACAGGTTTGGGCCTCTTAGTAGTTCAAGTGAATGAAAATCTCAACGCTAAATCATATAGAAACACTGTAGACAACTGTTTGCTTGCAGGTTTGCGGAAAAAAGCCTGGAGAAGGATCACATATACATTCACTCACTCATCGTCTATACCGCTTTATTCTGTATAAAGAGAGACTGGAGCCTATCCCAGGAGATTTAGGGCACGAGGCGGGGTACATCCTGGACACTACGGGTATTGCTATTTAGTCTAAACTGCATGTCTTTGGACTGTGTGGGAAAATCAAAGCACCTAGAGGAAACCCATATACAATAGGTGTGATTGTCTGTCTACATACTTTTGGACTTATAATGATGGGGATAATCAAGTCCTCCATGTCTGTGTAAAATTGTATAATCCGATATCACCCAAATTCCCTTTCGAGTCTGGTTCCTCTCAAGGCTTCTTCCCATTGACATCTCAGGGAGTTTTTCCTTGCCACCGTCGCCCTCAGCTTGCTCATCGGGGACAATCTGATCATTTTGATTTGCACACATTTCCCCACATTTTTTTCTCATTTCTGTAATTTTCTTTTTAAATTTTCAGTTTTCTGTAAAACTGCTTTGCGACAGTGACCATTGTTAAAAGTACTAATTAAATAAAACCAAATGAATCGGTTAATATCTTAACATGCAACTAACTGTCTATATTAAGCATTTGACTAATAATGCACACATATTTTGACTAATACAAGACTTATATGCTGCACAATAAATCCCATAAGAATTGAGGCAACTGTTTACTCACAGAAGGCTGCAGTTTATTATATGTATTATATGCATTGTCAAGTATGTTTTTTTATACTCTTAAGATGCTTTTACATCTTTTTAATGTGATAATTCATGTCGTTATCAGCTGCTAACCCAGATAAATACATTTAAATATAAAATGGTACATTTACTAGTTACATATTGTAAATAATCGCAATGTGATTTTTCGGAACAAATCGTGCCATTGTAGAGTGACAAAAATGTGTGCTGTGTCTAATTCTATCTGCAGGCCAGCACCATGTCTGTGTCCATGTGGGTTACCTCTAAATTATCACAAAATGGATGTACTATGTAAATAAACATGCAAAATGTGTGTGGGAAAGCCTGTAATAAGTGTAAGGTTTCCCACCCTAGATTCAGTGTTCATTGAATAAGATTCAGAGGCATTGTGACTCAAGATAAAGCATGAATGGAATGAGGTGTCCATGCACATCACAAAAAAATTATAAAACTTCCTTTGCCAAAAGCCATTCTTCTTCCTGTTGTTTTTCAGCTTTTGAGCTCAACACACTTACAGGACGCTTTTTTATTCAGCAATAAAGATCACAACACTAAAAGGTTTCGATATTTATTGTTTCCTTGACAAAAATAATTAAGACTAGTTTTCCATCAATCATTATCAAGACGGACAACACGGCATTCGGCCAGAACCATTAACCATATTATATAACGTTACCGTCATCTCGTTTCAGTGCAAGAGACTGGCAGGGGAGCATTATCTGGGCAAGGGTGCCAATTTAAAATACAAAAGTCTCTGGGTCACTGGATAGTGTTGATATGTCTGGTATCTCACTTTAAAAATACTGCAACAGGTTCTGTCATGAACTGCAGTCCCGGGTAACGATGTGCAATCAGTTAGCCTCGTTCTTCGATGCTTCGTCGAAGTTCTCTACCAGATCTGGCGGGGGCGAGGAGAGAAAATGTGTGAGGGTCTTGGAGATTCACGATACACACACTCTTCCGTTCACATGCATACAAAACCTGATTCTGAAACATCCTACCTGGGACATCATCATCCTCTTCATCGATATCTTCTGCTTTGGGGGCTTTGTTGTCAAGAACTTTGAACAGACAAGGAAAAAGGTTTGGTAAGTAAGCTACCTAATAAATTACACTCACTTTAAATGTCTTTGTACGGTGAGTCGTCTTTGCTCACCTTGTCTGGGGAATTGCTCAGCAAGTTTGCGCAGACTCTTGAGACTGTCTGCACCGAGTTGGCTGAGGATGCCGGGGAGCATCTCTGTCAGCTGCTTGGTCTCTGCATGGCCCGTGATGGCGAACGTGTTTGCGGACAAAGACGCCTGCACTTTGGGGTTATTGAAGTGGATCACCGTGCCATCGTCTTTTATCATGTTCACCTGCAATCGAAGGAGTCGGAGTTAGACACAAGACCGTTTCCCTGAGCAGGACAAATACAACACTGACACTTTACCTCCTCAATTCCTGCAATGTTGTTCACAGCAAGTTTCTTTAACGAGCTCTGAAGTTTTTTGTCATCTGCTGTCGCCGTTCTGTGGACAACCTTCTTCTTCCTACGTGCTGTACCCTGAGAAGAAAAAGAAAAACAAAAAAATATTACAAAATGTACTTGACTAATGATTGGTTATGCTATATGATGCGTGTGGCTGTACACATTAACACTGAAAAGAGTTCACAATGTAAAGGTCAGTTTTACCTTGCCCCCTATTCGGACTTGGGCTTGAAGTTTAGCCAGTTTTTCTTGATTCATTTTGTCTTCTGAAAAAAAAAAAAAAAAAAAAAACATTTAGCTGTTGAGCGTCAGATTATATGTTAAAACTAAAACATAGCACACATTCAGGAAAAACTAAGTTTGAACTGTTCAACTTAGCTATGAAAAAGAAAAATGCAAAGCTGAAAAATATTTTGTGTCCAAATTGTGTCTGAAATCATGTACTGGTGTAAAAAAGATGATATTAGTGAAATAGGGAAGGAATGTTTGAACATTATGTCATGACTATAATCGTCCGGTGACACAAACGATACCATGAAATAAGGCACGTAGAATTTTAAATAAATAAAATTAAGAGACACTAGTACTATAAAATAATATATACATGACAGGTGTTCAAGTCAAACCGGGACTTTTCCCTAAAATTTCTCCTGAATGAAGACGTAAAATGGATTGATGTTTACACAAGACTTCAAGCACAGTACGGTAATGAAACTCCTAGCCGTAGTAAAACATTTGAATGGTGCAAACATTTTAAAAACGGCTGTACGTCCACGAACGATGATCCCAGCTGAGGTGGCTCAAAGCCTAGTGCAGTCATTCCTGTGAGCAATTATTGAGTGGAAAGCCTGATCCTTGAAAATCAATTATAACTTGTCGAAGAGACGCATCTGACTGTGGGAACTCATCACTCACAAACACCACTTGCACGACACAGTGGAACTTGCATCCCCCCCTATAGTCCTGACCTCGCTCTAAGCCATTTACACATGTTTGGGCCATTAAAGGAGTTCCTGGGAGGCTAGAATTTCAGAGGTGAAGCTGACAGTCCAATCATGGCTCCAGAGTACTGAGAAAGCTTTCTGTCTTGATGGTGTCCAAGCACTAGTGAAACACTGTGAAAAGTGTATTAGTGTAGCAGAAATAAAGATAGTTCTTATTCTGTTATTCTGCACAATCAAAAGCCCTGGTTTGACTTGAACACGCCTCATATAATACTATTAATATCTGATATTATAAATCCTTTCATTACACAATGTAGCCCGTTAGAAGAGCGCTTCTGTTGCTAAGCAACAGATGAGGCAATTCTACAGACAGAGAAATATTTAACAGTTAGGACTGCGATTTATTTGATAAAAGTAAGATTTAGCAGTTAATTGAACTAATAAATATTTTAAAATCGATATAAATAAAAGAAACGTGCTGGAGTCATTCTAAGACAAAACTTAATCTTTATTCAATCTACTTCTTTGATTTATCATCTGTAATTCACTCTCTCTGTATTTAGCTGACGACAAGAGAAAAACAACTTAAACATTTTTATATCCTCTCTTTTCCATTGATTGTAATAAGATGAAATCTTACCGTGAACTTACAGTAATTTTTTTTTATTATTTCCTAATATTTAGCCACCAATACAGTGGAAACCAATACCATATAAAAAAAAATTGTGAAACTACAGTTAATATAAATAAAAGTATACTAGCAAAAGTATCCGTTGTTGACAGGAAAAGAGTTTTTTAAGAAATATTTAAAGAGTTAAAGCTAAAAATAAGCTGATCAGCTTTAATGTAATCAGTGATATTATTTCAGGTTGAAGTCCACGTACATGCCTGCCTGGATTTCTGTAAGGCAGAACTCTCTGCCTAACTTAATAATACAAAAAAAAACAAATACCACTTGAGTGCTGTTATTTCAGCGGTAAAAGTATTAACTAATCCCAGTAAAAAATACTGAGTTATGATTTTCTAATTTATATCTATTGGTGCAGGTGTTTGTTTACATCGAGCAAGTAGCTTATTAAATCCACCACATAACTGCTTATAACATCACTTTTACTTAACACTTTGATTTTATTTATGGTGCAGGATAAACTCCAGGCAGATATCTAATTACTGCAAAAGTGTCATTAAATTCTGTCCAGTCAGTTTTGCGTGATGCTGTGACAATATCTGGCTGGACAGACAAACAGACAGATTTTTTTCTGGTCCTCAAATGTATGTAACATAATGTCATCATTGAAAGAGTGATTTTTGACCAATGTACAGACAAAACCTTTCTTTTAATGTATATAAATAACTCGTTTCGATGGTAACGCGGTGCGGTTTATTGGATTAAAAACGACACACAGGTGCGCGTGCAGCATGGATTTTTACAACGGTTTCGAGCGCGGCTCAGCCAATCAGATTTTAGTGTGCAAAGTTGTGTAATAATCTGAGCCAGGCTGCTAGCAAGGAAGCTAACGAGCTGCGAGTTAACGAAAAAAAAAAACAAAAAAAAACCTGCTGGTACTTCACGTAGCTGTTAGCTCACGGCAGGCTTAATTACCGTTACAACCTTGTTATCTCTATATAAAACCTTTTTAATGAATTCGACGAGATCTACAGCGTTTAAAATGATAAACTGATCTGAGGTCGCTGTGAAGTAAACTCGCTAATGGCTAACTGCATCCAGGATGAAAACAATCCGCAGTGTCAACACTTTCACACACTTCCTGTAACCAAGAAAGAGATTCAACACATAACCTTAAACCTACAGCCTCATATCTTCCACTGTAACCTCATTATATCATCAAAATTACAGGCTTAAAATATATATGTATTTATACAAACCTTTTAGCTACAGCTGGTCAGAAAAAGCATGCGACAAAAGAAGAAGGCGGAAATGATGACACGATGACGTCACTTTTATTTTACGTGCCCGTGCGTGCAATATGGCGCTGTTGGTGGGGTGTTTTTGCTCATCAAGGACTCACAACATGTCTGTTTCGCTCACACTAAGTACAGTTTGTTTCTCACAGCATCAGCGTGCGACATTAGATTAGTGATGCGCGATCGAAGCCTTATAAAGCCTTGGGGCTTTCTTTGTTTAATTTGTGTAAAAAAAATAAATAAATAAATCGAAGACATGAGGCATTGATCTTAGGAGATACAGCGACATCTGGTGGTTTGCAGAAAATAAATCAATCCTTCACTGAACCAGTCATGTCTCCCTGAATAGTTATCACGTATAGATATATACACTATATGGACAAAGGTATTTCTCCAAACCTGTTAATTATTGAATTTAGGTGTTTCAATCAGGCCCTTTATCCCCAGTGAAGAGCAATCTTAATACCTCAGAATACCAAGACATCTTGGACAATGCTATGCTTCCAACTTCGTGGCAACAGTTTAAGGAACATCCTTTTCTATTCCAACATGACTGTGTCCCAGTGCACAAAGCAAGGACTATAAAGACATGGTTTCAGTTCAGTGTGGAAGAACTTGACTGGCCCACACAGAGCCCTGACCTCAACCCCATCGAGCACCTTTGGGATGAACTGGAACGGAGATTTCAGGCGAGCCAGGCCTTCTCGTCCAACATCGGTGCCTGACCTCATAAATGCTCTACAGAATGAATGGGCATGAATTCCCACAAAACACTTTATATTGTGGACTGCCTTCCAAGAAGAGTGAAAGCTGTTATAGTTGCAGAAGGTGGACCAAGTCCCTAATGAAGTATAAGTATTTGGATACAATGTCATTGCAGGTTCTAATTGGCACTTATGCAGCAGTAAATGTATATATTACAGCACTTATGATTAAGTTAAGTTACATTCAGTGCCATTTTTTTTACAGCACACTGGAGCGGACTGGGTTAAAGGCCTTGCTCAAGGGCCCAACAGTGGAAACCTAGCAGAGCTGGGGCTTGGGCCACAAGCCTTTAGATCAGTAACTCAGAGCCTTAACATTATTAGCATGTAGTCAAAGGTTTGGACACAAGTTTGGATTTATTTTTTACATTCTAGAGCAATACTTGATTTTTTTCCAAACATATAGGTCATTAGGTAATTAAGTAGCAACAACAACAACAACAGTCATTTGTTATTTTTAAGACATGAAGGCCTGCTGTTCTGGAACAGTTCTTGCAAGAACAGTATTGTGTCAAGTGCATTTGCAAAACCCATCAAGCACCATGATGAAACAGGCTCTCATGAAGACTTTCCCAGGAAAACAAGATCAAAACCTACCTCTCCTGCAGAGGAGTTCATTTAGAGTTACCAGCCTCAGAACTCACTAATTACTGTAACAAACAGCACCTGAGATTAGAGCTCTGATGAAGGCTTTACAGAGCATAAGTAGCAGACACATCTCAATATTAATTGTTCAGAGGAGATTATTTCACATTTTTGGATGCCTTGAGCAGTGTTTTACAATGTAGAAGAAATACAAATCAGGAAGGACCATGTAAATAGAAGGTGTGTCCAAACCTTTAACTGGTGGGGTAAGTATGTTGTGACCGGTAAATGCTTGTGTTATTATTGGGGTATAATTGGGTAGAGCAGTGTTTTCCACTAAAACTCACCATTCCTAAACAGGAACTCCTCCTTATAACCCAACACTGTCTTGTATTAGTTAAATATTTTATATATACATGGTGTATCAATCCTAAAACATTAAAAACTATCAAACCAGTGAAACGTATTCTGAACCACCAGAGATGTCTAAAGCTTCGGCCGTCATCAGTCTCGTAGTATTGGCCATGTGACACGAGTTCTGACAGCAAGTGTCGAAACATTACGCTTCACTTATTAAATATACACAACAAGTAACAAAAACAAGAAGATATTAAAGCATATTCCTGCTCAATTTAACACCCTTTTCATGCAGAGGCACAGTTAAGTTCATGTTGTTTTGCCTTCATTTAATATACAATTTAGTGTACAATTCCATTTAACAAATTGAAATATTGATATAGGTTATAAACATTCATAACACAGAACACAACACACATATTGTACTGTACTGTTAATACATCGAAATGAAATGTAGTTCGTAAAACATGAACATCATACAGAAACTTTAAGTGATAGTAATTTTCTTTTTCACAGATTTTACAATTTTCTATGTCTTTACATGTAGTAATGAATTTTTAAAATGTGTCATTTTTTTTCTTTAAATACGTTCGCACGTAATTGTTTTAAACAGTTAAAATTGACTTTATAAATTTAAATAAAATTTGACATACAGGACAGAACCTCTTGGTGGGTTAGTTTTTAGCTAAGTGCATGTAACTTTCCAACAGTTCTGTACTCATTGTTGAAATATTAGTATTTTGCTTATTACAGGTTGTCACAGATGCCTCCATACATATGGGAACATGTTTTAGCCAGAGTATTGTAAATAACTATATTGCCAGAGCATCCTTTACATCAGTGCTTCCCAACCTTTTCACCTTGGAGCCGCCCTGCTTATATCTAGGAAAAGCTGAGTCCCCCCCAAACAGTCCAGCCCATATACACAGAACAAAAGAATAAATCAATCTTTTAAGATAGTTTTGAATTCAGACTATATGACATATACAGAATTATATTGTAAGTTTGTAATTATGATTTTATTTAACATCTGAAAATCAAATGATGACAACTGTACGACACCAGAGCAGACAAAGGTTTACAAACCCCTTTGATCTTTGCTGCTTTAAGGGGGCAAAGACCCCAGGTTGGAATCCATGGCTACATGATTGTCATTTTCTGTAAACATGCACAGAGTCATCTCTCTTACCCCCATGAACTCATGATAATGCTTGTAATTGCTTAATTATGTTAGTATCCCCTACACATAGAGACTTTTGGGACATGCATTTTCATACTGTATATAAGCATTCAGATAATTTATTATCAAGCAGTTCAACTAGAAATCTATTCTGCTTTCTCCCCTTAGCATCAGTTGCCCTGTGTTTTCCAGAGTTATTCTGACTAGAAGTTTATCCATCCATGGTAAACCTTTTGAGATTACATGTAATTTAGATTGTCTGGCAGGAACGAGCCGTCCAAGCAAATGATGTCTGGTCTGCTGCTAACAGAGCTGCTTGCCTCCACAGAGCTCCCCAGAGCACTAAACCTCCAACTAATTTGTGGTCCATGTTTTGTACGTGGACTGTGGAATCTCTGTGCCAGCAGGCAAAGACGCTTCAAAACAGCCTTGCGCAGAAGTATGTACACCCACGGGTCAAGAATCTGGTTCCATGTGGCCAGTCGTACAGTCAACAACAGGTATGCGTCTTCACCTTTCTCTTGCAAGCTTGTGATTATAATTGTAACCTGAGAACAAAATGCATGAGAATATTTAAGCTTTTGGTAAGCAAAATGCATTATACAGTGTTTTCCTATTGATTTTTGTTAAAATACTTAAAGAGAGTTTTGCACAGCATGTCAAGATATATACTGTCTATCGTTATTATTTACAAATATGTTGTGCAATGTCTGTGTGCATGTGTGTGTGAAAAGTTTTTACCAGAAAAGGACCCCAACATACACACGATACCATCATTATAGCAAGGAGCTGGCAAATCATTTCAGAATGGAGAGAACTTCTGCGAGAGCAGTGGTAGTCGTGTTCACAATGCATTCTGTTCCACAGTAGAGTTAATCCAGTCACAGTGTTACACACGAATGAGACCAGCAGAGCCAGCAATCCCAGTACAGAAAAGATCATGGGGAGGAGCATATCCAACCAGTCGCGCACCCCCGCCAACCGGTAGAAACACCAGCTTCGGGAACCCTGTACCTGGTATGGGCGGCACACTAACACTGGCAGCAGAGCCACGAACAGGGCCAGGATCCAGCCAAAAGCCAAGAGCCGGTTTGCATGATAGGAGGTCAGAGCTGTGGTGTGAAAGAGTGGCCGAGTCACTCCAATGCAGCGCTCCACAGCCATGATACCTCCAAGCAGCAGGGGACTCAGACCAAAAAAAGACATACAAACACCAAAAAACCCACAAAGAATCTGCTTGGGGTCGAATCTTTCCCACTCTTTGTTCAAGGCATACACATAAAGAGCCAGAGAGCCATTTATAAGATGTCCCAGGAAGTCAGTCACCACCAGCCCACTTGCAAAGAGCAAGAAAGAAGCTTTGGACTTCATGCGGAGTCTCCGGTAGGCATTGAGAAGGATGAAGAGAGCCAGGGTATTGGAGACGATCCCCACCGTCATGGTTATTACAGAGGAGGTGACAGAGATGTTTTTTATGTGACAGCTCTCATTAGACATAGTGCTTGGTTTCAAACATTCTGTTTTGGCAGTCCCATTGTAAGACATGGTCAAGAAATCAAGCCTGCAACACAAATTAAAGCAATAGTTGATGAAGTCAGAAATAAATTGATTATTTATTTTCTCTAAATACATAGAATAAGAGAGAGATCTGGTGCTTTCTGTGCTTTCTGTTAATGGCACATAAACTGTGTTCAGAATATCACTAATTATATATTTATGATTAAAACTTAAAATAATACAAAAACACTACGATCTTTTCAAAAATAAAAACTTACCAATGTAAAAGGAATATAATCAAGATTTCTCAATCTTCCAGCATTCAGATGGTCCAAGAGACTTAAGGATGATAAGCACAAAATTAGGAAAATGCAAAAATATGCACTTTCCTCAATTCTTTATAGGAAGAAATAACTTGTTGTACATATTGGTTATGTGGTCTTGAATGATGAAATCTTTAGATCTTTACAAAAAAAAAGCACAACAAATTTCCTATAACTGATTCCTCGTCCCTTGTCAATGTGCCCTTAGAGTTGTGCTGTGTGAGGTGAATGATGGACTGAGCTAAACTCCTCATACAGAGCGTAAAATATACCTAAAGGGTTGCCAGATTGAAATGAAAAAAATCTGCCTTTATACCCACCCAAATCATAACAGGGGTATCAGATCTTCATTTGAAGCAAGCAGGAGCCACACCTTATGGTTTATTATTATTTATTTTTATTTATTTTTTTAAAACAAAGCTCTACATATTATAAGGGTAAAATTAGATATAGTGTAAACTACTCTTAGTTTACATATAAAAGAGTTGTACTGTGAGACGTTTTAATAATAGACCTATAAACTTGGCATTTGAGATTAAGAGCAAATACAGGCAAGATCTACTTTCTGTCTGATATTTTTAAAAATCTGATGGTCAAACATAATAATAGGCGTAATGCATAAAATCAAAAAGTGCAGCGTGAAAATGTCTCAGTTGTATTTGTTAACTTGTTCATATACTGTCTGAACTACCTTTTTTGTGTGGAGAATAGGCTACGGCATGTGAAATGTCCAAATTTCACGCAACATCTAACATGCTAACACACTTGAGACTAGAGCTGAAGATCGTTGCGTGGTAAATGAGTGGTCATGTAATGCGTTTTGATTAGCACGAGAAAGATGCGAAGATGGATGTTGAGGACTTATTTTATTTCTTTGTTCCAACTTCCAAGTGGCCTATAGCCCATACGTTAGTTATCAATAAATTATGTTAAAACATGTATAAATGACTCGTTCTTGGCAAAAGCTGTGTGTGTGTCGCACATTTGAATAATGTCGGGCTGTAAACGGGTTCAGGCTTTTAAAAAGCTGTCAATCAAAATGAACTTGTTGGGCTCTCGGGCCGAATTCTGTCGGGCTCGGGCCCTGTCGGGCCTAACTTTTAAGGCCCAATTACAGCTCTACTTGAGACGATAAAATGTCTTTTTAATTAGATGATTATTTGTCTCATTTGACAATGCCGCTTGTTGAGGGATATTACATGTTTAAATGCTGTTATATTTAAAAGACTGGGTGGTGACAAACAATCTTTATTATAGGTCGAACATACAGTACAGTATATTGTATATACAAATCCAGACATTCAAGACAATAGTAGCCTGGTTATCATACATCTTTTAAAGCAACTTGGACACATTGGGGTCATGGGGTGCTCAACATCAGTCATCAGTGTTTTGTAATGTAATGTAATGTATTCCACAGATCATTTGCTAACCTGCAGCCATCTTAACACCTTTTCTGCAGTCTCTGTGGTGTTTCTGACAGGCCTTTTTCTTGTCCTGACAAAATCAGTGATCTGTCTCACTGCGTGTTGTTTCCTGCTGAGTGATCCCTGTGCAGATGGCATTTGCTATTACCCTTAGCAACTGATCATGGTGCTCCTCTCCCAGGCAACAGCTCAGTGCACACCAATCAGCCATAACATTAAAACCCAAAACATTAAGCATTAAGGTTCCCCTTGTGCCATTGTGGCAGCTCTGGGCCCTCAGGGCATGACTTCACTAGACCTCTGGGGCGTCTTGTTGTGTCTGGCACCAGGATGTTAGCAGTGGATCCTCTGTGTTGCGAGGTGTCAACTGGTCAATCCCTTTGCTCTTCGAAACAAGCAAGGTGGCCATGGGGAAAAAAAATCTACTGAACCTAGGTAGAAGGCACAATTTGGCACATACAAAAAAAATGTTTTAAGACTGAGCTGTTAATGGATTAGAAACTGGACAGATTTGCCTGCTGATCTAATTTGCCTGCATCCCACTACTGTACCACAAATGTCTTTTTAAAGTTTAAATACACATAAATTATTATATATTAATATATACAGATAAATAAATTTAGCAATATTCCCACAGATAAATGGTTTGGGTTTGTGTCTATTTGCTATTTCTACTTAAATAGGCACCCATGCTGTTAATTTGCTAATCAGACCACTGGAGCTAAAAAAAAAAAAAAAAGGATTCTTTTTATTGGAAAAAACACACCAGTGGATTTGCTACAGAAGCTGAACCTGTTTATATATAGAAAATCGAAGTTGCCGAAGTATGACCTTTTTTCATGTTTATTCGCTCTGCTACAGTGTATAGCACTTTGTAAAAGTCATATTTTGCTTCCAAAGAGCCAGACTTTCTTTTTTTTTTAAAGATGATGTTGAGGAATAGTTCTCCAGGCTTCCTTAACAACCTTTTGGCTCTCATTTGAGCAATTTTTTGTTGATTAAGTCTTACAGTGACCTATGTATCATTCAAGCATAAAAAACATCTAATTTGAGGAGGTGAATGGTTGGAACAGATGAGAGGGGAAGTGAGGTTGCTGCTGAGGTTGCTACCTAAACAAATAGTTTAAATTTTTTTTATCCTTAAGCACTTTTACAGCCTGTCGCAATAAAACATTTGTTCCATAAACATTTGTAAACATAGAGTTTAATATGAAGATTTCTGCACCCGCATACAGACCACACATACTGTATACAGGACCACCAAGTGAGTGTCCCTTTCCATATTAATGTAAGTTTTAAAGCGTGTCAATAGCACAGGCTCTATTTCACCCATTATCTGTATCCATAGCAACATCATGAGCAAAGGAAGTCAGCCTGTCCGAGTCCATTTATCTGGACAGTTTGTTAGCAGATAGTTAGATAGAGTAGTTTTTTAATCCCAAAGAGAATTTATAATCCAGCTGTATCCTTTCATTAAGAGCTTTACCAAGCACAGCATAGCTGTAGCTGTAGGCATTTGTTATAAGTCACAGTTTCCTAATTAAACAGATGTGCAAGCTGTTTAATCTGGACAAAATACCTTATCCACTAAGACACTGTGACATTACACCATCGTGAAGCATGACTCAGCGCTTTAAATGATGACCAAAGACAAGACTATAACTGGACTATTACAGAAGACAGCTGCTGGACTTTCAGACAGAAAAATGACTGAACATCTGACAAACAGCAATGAAGACTGACACTTAGAAATAATAACTGTATTTGACGTATAATATACTCCAGCCGGGTATTATCCACAGATATCTTTTCCGATGCAGGTCATATTAACTTGCAAAATATCATAAGAAGCTTTATGGCTGTACCCTGAGCAGTATTTCACAGCAGAATAGAAAAGTCATTTAATGTCTCTGTGTATTAGAGGGTGTCAATGTGTGCAGTGTGATGTCTTCAGATACTGCACAGAGAGTTGTGAATACATTTATCCAGCAGGTGTTACGCTTTCTATTTCAAAGTCGTCCTTTTCCTGCACTATGTTATAGACATAATGTGTCCTGTTCCTCACTCAGGGTTCTCTTCTGTCACAGGCTGCTTTTAGTGTAATGACTCTTTCGCTACATGACCAAGGAGACTGGTGCAGTGGAAAAGGTTTTCAATTTGCACTTGAGTAGGTTCAGTGTAGGCGTCTGAATTATGGTGCTTTTCAAGCAATGGCTGAGAAAATACAAGCTTGCACACCTATACCAAATGTAGACCACCCCATATCAGTCTAGTAGAAGTAAAGAGAATGAAGATATCCATCAATCGTGTGTTAACCGTAATTACCTTCAGGAGACCTGACTCGGAGATGCAGTAGGAAAGACATATAATGCCTGGAGAAAGAGGTTTCTTTGGCCAAAACGGTATACTCTTCCTAACGCCCTGAAAAGCTATGTGTCCTGCTTTTTCTTCAATTTTTTTGTCATTTAAACAAAACAAGATTCATGTTAAAATAAAAAAAAAGAAAGAAAGCATTTAATATTGTTTAAATATTGGCTAAGTGTTAATTTAGCAAGTCTAATAGAGCAATTACTAGCAAAATTACTAGTAATAGATATGATGAGATGCTGTTCATTATCCATTGTTTATATCAAATGATATGCCACTGCCACTGTCATGGGTGAGTGAAAGGATCCGTCATCTGGCACATCGGTTGGTGATGGATACACCACGCTGGAGATATCCACTGTTTCTTTAGCAGTCACTTTTTACGGTTTCAGTTAGCCAGCTCAACACTTCATTGTGTCTAAGCACTTGGAGGAGAAGGACCTTGCTTAAGGGTCCAACAGTGGCAGCCCGGCAGTGTCTGGGCTCTAACCGGGGACTGGAACCCTTTCAAATTATATTATAGGCTTAGAAATTGGAGACTGTGGAATCCAGTACACTCCTTTCTGCGGAAACTATAGTGCACTGATTAATTCTGGTAAAAGTATATAAGATTATGTATAAAGTATATAT
>JAOVVA010000004.1:22440228-22456138 GCA_028565275.1 Leiocassis micropogon | reverse complement strand
TTTTTGGACGCCTTCAGCATTCCTTTACAATGTAGAAAGAAATAAAAATCAGAAACGATCATGGAGTTAGAAAGTGATCCCAAACTTTTGAACGGTAGTGTATGTTTATGTGGATACAAGATTCAATTTGTACACTGTGGGAGAAGCTGAGGTTTGACCATCAGCGTGAAGGCACCTTCCTGGGGTCTGAGGTTATGCTGAGCAGATGGGCTCGTCACTTGATAGATTAGACGTAGACACCTGCTGGACATCACTGAGCATGATGCCACCTTTAAGGACAGCATCTTCATAGTGCTGAGCTTTTTAATGTACACTGTACCTTTACATTGTTCATCACTGATAACCATAAAGCTTTATATAAATAAACAAGACAATGAATAGATTATTTAAAGGTCCCATAATTTATTAACACGGGTATTAGAGTTACCTCATAGTGTTATGTGTTAGTGCTGCAGATATACCTCAGATTTCCTCTGTTTCACTCCTTCTCCAAATGCACCATTTCAGTGTCTATGTAAATGAGCTGGGGGAGGGTCACAATAAGGGAGAAATCTAATTCTATGGTTTATATATGGAAGGTTTTCTTTTTCATGTATTCTCCCACAATACATTTCCTCCTTAATTGCAGCATCTCTCATTCATGATTACTGTTTGTTTTAACCTATAACAGAAAAATGTGTCAAAATCTGCTTTTTTAGTATGCCTCCCTTGCTAAATGCAGAATTATAAAAGTGTTTCGCTGTTGCCCACGACCCTCCCACCCCCAGATACTGCAAGTCCAGGCAAGCCCTGGAGCCTATTCCTCAAAACTTACAGGGACACATAAGGTACACACCAGATGGTGTGACAACCAGTCGTGGGCAAAGTACAATCCTGTACTTCAAACTTTACTCAAGTAAAAGTAGAAGTCTGACAATTACATGTGTACTTAAGTAAAAGTACAAAAGCACTTAACTTTAAGTTTACTTAAGTATCAAACGTACTGAGCTTGTATTAGTTCCTGTAGCCTTTATTAGAGTAAAATATCTCTCTCTATATCTATCTCTCTCTTTCTTTTTCTCTTTTTTCGCCTCCAAGACTATACATGCTGTTTTCCATTGTTTTTTGCAACAAGCTCCCCTTCTAATTTCAAACACCTGGAATGTTATT
Organism: Leiocassis micropogon; assembly: GCA_028565275.1. Lineage (NCBI taxonomy): Eukaryota > Metazoa > Chordata > Actinopteri > Siluriformes > Bagridae > Leiocassis > Leiocassis micropogon. The sequence continues at coordinate 22,454,989 of JAOVVA010000004.1, read as the reverse complement.
AAGTTATTAATGTCATTAAATGTTATCACAATTATACATAATGGTCAGCAGATAAAAAAAATTCCCGCTTCTAGTATTACACATCACTGTAACACATCAATGTAGTAGAGTGAAAGTAAATATTTTTCCTATTCAATGCAGTGGAGTATTTCATGCAAGTAAAAATCTCTATGTTCTAATAGAACTACTTAAGTAAAGTACAGATAAGTAAAATATCCACGTAAGTATAGTAACAAGGTAAATTTACCTAGTTACCTTCCACCCTCTGGTGCTGACCCACCACATGGCACAAGAGGGAGGAAACTGGAGTACCCAGAGAAAACTCACCAATTACAGGGAGAACATGCAAACTCCATGCACACAGGACCGGAGACGAGATTCAACCTCCAGACCCTGGATGTGTGTGGCAACCAGAGAAGGGATCGCATTGCTCTCTTCCCCTGCAATCGTGTGTATCTGTGAGATTATGCATGCAGATAAGGGCAGGTATGTGCCGTACTGTCCTGTGATGGAGCAAGAGTTTGAAAAGATGTTTTTGTCTGGTTTCATACTGTATGTTGAACAGGGCTGAATAATGCATTATTTTTCACCCTCTCTGGCTGGTAGTTGCCATTTGCAGCTTGACAGAAACTAGCAGATGATCAAATTGAGAAGAAAATTGGTTACCAATTTCCTTTTCTATTAAGTACGATTTCTATTACCTCCGAGAGCCCCGAGGTGTACATGTACCCTGACTGATTCGGATGATTCAAAACCCTTACGCACATCCTGCCAGATTACCAGGCAAGAACAGACAGTAACTTCAGTAAGTAAACAGCATCTCACAACAATTTTAATAATACAATCTTGCCACTACAAACTCTACACTAAAAAGTGAACTTAATAAAAATAAAAAAAAACAATATGCCATACGATAAAGTGAAGATTACATGACATGTCTGTCTATTAAACCTGCACTTTGAAAAGGAAGCTCCTGACAAATAACGCAAATTAATTCTAGATCTATATTAATATTGATCAAGGATGGTGTGGGAATAACTTTCATTACACTAAATGATATTCGCTGTCCAGGACATCATCTTTAATCAGGCCGATATTGATCCTGGACACCATAGTTGGCAGGAAAGCAGATTGTTGCTGGCCAGTCGTTTCTTACACAAGCTTAATCAAAGTGTAGCTGTTGGGATTCAAGGTTGAATTCATTTGCGTAAAGGGCGACGCTTTGTTGTCATCTAAGAGCGATTATTGTGTTTAAGCAGAAACCCTTTGAGAACCGATGCGAGCAGGAATAAAAACGGATGCTTAAACGACCTTAAAAGGACAAGCTATTATTTTCGTTCCCGAAACGGAAATATGAATGTCACTAGAAAAACCTTTCTCGCTCTTATCGTTTAGGAGTCATTCACATGGCTCAGAGGAGCTTTTCACATGAATGATTTTCATTTCTAACTAACCTGCGGTACATTTCTGGGCAGCTGGCTAATCAATTTTCCTGGATCAGATCATGATGGGGAGGGGGCAGGTGTGAAAAGACTTGGCATAAGCACAGGAAAAATGTTTTCTTTATTCCAATTAAACATGCTAATCTCGCGTTCAGAATTCAATGCTTAAAATGCAAGCAAGGATTCTTCTATTAATACACACATGTTAGATCGACATTAGAGCATTTGAATGGATGGAAAGTTAGAAAACATTGCGAAAGTTGCCAGATTTTACTTCACTTTAAGGAAATCCACCTAATGTGGTGATCTAGTGTCGTCTGTCAGTCTAGTCTCTAGTCTGTTCATTTAAATACAATGCTCTGTAGCTACAGTGTGGAACAGCACTAGCACGCCAGAAATTTATGCTGTGTAATTAGCAGGCAGAGAGCATCCTGTCTTTTCTGTCTCTCTCTCTCTCTCTCTCGCTCTCTCTTGGCCCACGATCAAGTCTACACGCTCGGATCACTTTCAGAGACATTTCAAATAATCCTCTGCAGCACACACCTGCTTGGTTATGATGTTCCAAGGTCATCTTATATCCTATATATAAAAGTGAAGAAAGTGACTCAGTTGCTTTGCAGCGTTCAGTCTCTCAGCTGTACATACACTACTAAGTCATCATAGTTAGTCAGACAAGTAGTGTTTGACTGAAAGGTGTGTGTGGGGGGGGCAATGAGAGATAGACAGAGCGAGGATGGGGAAGGAAGGGTGATGAGAGGAGGGGAAAGAGAGGAAATTGAAGGAGCGTGAGAGAGAGAGAGAGAGGGGAGTGTTAAAGAGAGGGAAGGAGGGGCAGACGGTGACAGGAGAAAGTACAGGAACAAGACAAGAACAACCATCACTACAGTTCTTCCAGGGGATACACAGATATCTGGTACAATTTCTCATTTGCATAGGAAAACTCTTTAATCTTTAAAAAAAAAATTCAGTTTTTAAGTTTAGTACTGATAAATACTTTTCAAATTTAGTTCAATCTCTTAATGCATTCAAATCTTTAGACGTTTTCTAAAAAAATCTTTGACGAGCCAGGATGAATCCAGCCAGGAGCGTCCAGCTTATCCTGATCCTCTACCTCCAGTGCATCTCTGGTAACCTTGTTTTTTTTTTGTTTTTTTTCTTGCTGAGATTGGAGTTTTTAATTAGCATGTGTATGTGTGTGTGTGTGTGTGTGTGTGTGTGTGTGTGTGTGTGTGTGTGTGTGTGTGTGTGCAGAATTTTATACTTTATTAAGCATAAAGTGGTGACTAGTAAAGAATTGGAATATAAACAAAAATTTAAAATGCATGTATAAGCTGCAAAAGAAAGCAAAGTGATGGTATTAAAGAATTTTTCCTGTTCCTATTGTGGTTCCTATTATTTGGAGGAATCTCTGTGGGAAATGATTTCTCTATTCTCTATTGTGGTTTAAAAAAAATAGCCTATAAAAAATTTTTTAGGCTTTAAATGTTTTAATGTTTTTTCATTTTTATCCTAAATTATTTGACCAATGACACAATTAAGCTGCGGGTGATTATAGAAATTGATTAAAGAGAAATCGATTAAAAATGAAAGGAATTATATAAAAGAATTCATTTTGATCTGTAAAAATAATCTATTGGGAGAAAAGTAGATGCTGATGCTTGATGGTAAAGATTACAAGTGAAAACTGAAGAACTTAGGCATCATCATACTCAGTCAGAACAAATTAATATTCCACCTTTTAAAGAGCTAAAACTCATTGGAAAAACTGGATTGGAAAAACTGTATCAGTTTACCAAAACAAGAGAGTAGAAAGTCCACCTCAATATGTGCGTGAGAATGCACGTCTCTTGTCTCTTCTGTGAACCATGGCACTCATTAGAAAAAGTATTTAAGCATTAAAGAAACTATTGAGGCGGCACGGTGGCTTAGCACTGTCGCCTTGCACCTCCAGGTTCCAGGTTCGAGTCTCGCCACATGGGTCTGTGTGCATGGAGTTTTACTCATGTTTCCTCCCAAAGACATGCAGGTTAGGCTAATTGGTGGTCCTGTAGTATGTGAGTGCGTGTGTGCCCTGCAATGGATTAGAGTGTAGCCTGTTTTGTGCCCCAAGTCTCCTGGGATAGGCTACAAGCCCCCCGCAACCCCGTATACAGGATAATGCGGTGTAGACGATGAGTGAGTGAGTAACTATTAAAAGAAGTGTGTATATCTTCTACAGTATGTATACGTGTCTGTGTGTTTCTAACACTCATGTAGAATGCACGCCTGCTCCGGCTCGTGGCCATGCAGAGGAGCGACTACTTCAGGTTTTATTCCAGCGCTACAACAAGCTCTCACGTCCTGTTCAAAACATCTCAGACGTCGTTCTTGTTCACTTCGGCCTTTCCATCGCTCAGCTCATTGATGTAGTGAGTTTCAACCAAATATAAACCTCTGTCTAGATTTACATCAGTGCTTTAGAAAAAAGGCAATGCAGCACTTTTGTTATTTGCAAAACACAATGAAACACTTTTGTTCATGTACTGTATACCAGCTTTAAAGGAAAATGGATGAATATACTTTCTTTATTCACTTCTTGACCTCTATTTGATCAAATCACTTTTTTTAATAATAAAAAAGACATGTTTATTCTAGATGCAATTTCTAACTGTTTTTTTTAATTATTATTATTCCTTATGTCAGGATGAAAAGAATCAAATGATGACCACCAATGTTTGGGTGAAACAGGTATGTTTTGATCAGTTGGAGCATATAATTGAAAATTAATGAGATTTTTAATTGAAACTGGGCTCGCGTTACCTCGCTTTCGTTGATCCCGTCATGCCTGCTGATTCAGAACATTGACAAGAGTGTATGTGCCCTGACAGGAATGGAGCGATTACAAGCTGCGCTGGAACCCTGAGGAGTTCGAGAATGTCACCTCCATCAGAATCCCTTCCGAGCTCATCTGGAGGCCCGATATTGTGCTCTACAACAAGTGGGTCCTTCTATGGACTAATGCCAAATCTCAACATTTTGAATTTACTACACCGGTACAGGATTTCGCATATGCAGTGGTGGCCAAAATTATTGAAACAAAATGGAATTTAATGTTTTAATGAAATTCTCAATTAATTTGGTCCAATGAAATTGCTATACACCAATCCATATTCAGCACGAAGTGATTTATTCTTCAAAACCTGCTTGATCGTCAAAAAGACATCTGCATCCACAGAAGTTGACAATTCACTTGAGATTACTAGCCATTAGCCACTAGGCATTTTTGTTCAAAGGGAGACACTCCGGCTTCAGAAAGTAAAAGTCGTGCCACATATTTGTTCCATCCATTAATCAAACCATCTGATTCTAATTAGCAACAACCCTTCAGCCAGATAGACTCAAATTAATGAATAACATCATCTGTTTTGTGCACAGGGAGAACTGACATTATACATGATATATACCTGTATATTTATGGTATTGTCTTAATATGTTTGGGCATCAATGTAATCACTATTTTATTTATTTTATTTTTTTTGCTATATGGAACATTCATAAAATATAAATATGCTTCTTGACATTTCACCGGTGTTGTTCTCCAGAATCGTAGCTTGAGGCATTGTTGCAAACATTCTTAACTTACACAGTAGTCAGGCCAGATGGAATTGAGATACAGCAAAGAATGTAAAGTAGATACTGAAACTATAAAGTCGATGAGGTGCGACAAAAACAAGCCCTAAAACTCCATATGGTCCCTGTTTAAAGCCAGAAAGTGCAGAGGGAACACTTACTCACTGATTTCCCCGTATCAGAATGAAACTCATTACAGTAGCGAGGCTGCATCAGGTGCAAAACCTGTTCAAACTTTGACACTGGTACAAGTCTTTACTGGGGTAAAGTATTTCTGTACGGTCCACAGTACTAGAAATGAGAGAGCAGCTGCCTGCCAAAACCCTCCGTCAAAATCAGTCACAGAAAAACTTTCAAGAAAACATTTCACTTTTCAATCTGATAACGTGATAATGTAATCTCATATAAACACTTTTTCTCTTTAGTAATAGCTTTGAAGATGTTTCCGAATTGCCTCCGTGTTGTTTTTCTTGATGGCTAACACAAGTCTGAACCCGAAATCCCTCTCTAACCCCTGATCAAGGGTACTATTTGCTGTGTGGAATAAGGGATTTAACCCTGTTTGCAATTCAACCCCAAAACCTGACTGTTAGCTGATATTCTAAAGTGGAATAAGTGGTTCCTCCACCAGCATGACAGCCATGCTGATATTCAGCTTAATTAGTTAGAGAAAAATGTCTGTGTGTCTTAATAATTCTGGGATGATAAAGAATTTCCTACCAAGTGAAATATCCTACATAGTCAAATTTGAAGTTTAAAATAGACTTGTTTAGTTGGCACATTATTTTACCACTTAAACCACATATTTTTAGAGAGAAGCTACTTGCTAATAGAAAAGGAAAATGGGAAGCTTAAAATTGAACTAAATGAATACCTCACTCACTTATTGTCTATACCGCGTTATTCTGTATTCAGGGTGGCGGGGGGCCCAGAGCCTATCCCAGGAGACTTAGGGCACGAGGCAGCGTACACCCTGGGATTGGCACTCAATGCAGTGCGTCCCCGCCTTCCCTAGGTTAGGCTCCATGCTCCCTATAACCCTACATAGAGTAAGCATTATAGGTAATTAATAGATGGATTATGTCATAAATAATAAATACATAACAGTATTTTTATCTGCTAAGGAAAAATCAATGCATTTATCTTTATCTTCAATGTTCCAGTCAAGAGGGTTAAACTGAAGAATCCTTTCAATTTCCAGAACTTATAACATATTATCTGAAGAATGCATGCATGCATCAAAACAATTCATAGCATTGACGAAGATGTGGCTCAAGCAACATTTCTTCTAACCCAAAATGATTATTTATGCTTTTATCTGTTGTTAGTGCTGATGGAGATTTCGCCGTGACCCATTTGACCAAAGCCCAGGTGTTCCATGATGGTAGAGTCAAATGGAAGCCTCCTGCCATATATAAGAGCTCCTGCAGTATTGATGTCACCTTCTTCCCTTTCGATCAGCAAAACTGTAAAATGAAATTCGGGTCTTGGACGTATGACCGAGCAAAGATCGACTTGATCAGCATGGACAGCAATGTCGACCAAATGGACTACTGGGAGAGTGGTGAGTGGGTCATCATCAATGCTGTGGGAAAGTACAACAGCAAGAAATATGAGTGCTGCACAGAAATCTACCCAGACATTACATATTACTTCATCATCCGTCGGCTCCCTCTGTTCTACACCATCAATCTGATCATCCCGTGCCTGCTGATCTCATGCTTAACCGTGCTCGTGTTCTATCTACCCTCGGAGTGTGCTGAGAAGATCACGCTGTGCATATCCGTGCTGCTCTCGCTCACGGTGTTCCTCCTGCTCATCACAGAAATCATCCCTTCCACCTCATTGGTCATTCCACTCATCGGCGAGTACCTGCTCTTCACCATGATCTTTGTCACACTTTCCATTATCATCACTGTGTTTGTGCTGAACGTCCACCACCGCTCAACTCGCACACACCGAATGCCTCACTGGGTCCGCCAACTCTTTCTCCACCTGGTACCTCGATACCTTTTCATGAAACGCCCACCCGCTGCAGGAAAGAGGAACTGCCGCAAACTCATCGAAATGATGCACAAGCCAATGGCGATGCAGCCAATCCAGCAGGATAACTCCACCATGACCATGCCCCTTGACCTGTGCACGGTCTCTGCTGCCTCATCATGTGCGATACAACGAGAAGCAGCATCCAAATCTCCTCTTTTCTGCAGCTCACCCAGCAGTCAGTACTCCATCCTTCAAGAGGAGCCCACACTCATGAACCTCACTCCTGGACTCACAAGCACTCAAGTGAACACTTCCTCTACAACAAGCCCTTCGTTGTCTCCAGATGCACCGCTTGGGCCTCTGCTTCAAACATTAGCCCTGAGTGAGATTTGTGAATATCAGTGCCACAGTGCTGAGAGTGTGTTTGTGGATACCACCGAGGGTTCGCGTGAGACGGAAACTCTTTGGCACTGCCATAAGCATGAGGAGACAAGCATACATACGTACTTCACTACAGATCGGGGTGAAAGTAAAGGTTCGTGTGGACGACACAAGGTCCGGGGCACGCAAATCTCAAATTCCAACTGCTGTAAAGAATCCAAGATGGAGGAACTTCCGGTGTCGCAGTCACTCCTGCGGGCCCTCGAGGGAGTCCAGTACATCGCCGACCATCTCAGAGCTGAGGATTCAGACTTTTCGGTATGTTTCAGAACTCTTAGCATAACCTGCTTCAATTCAGAAACAATCCAAAAGCATTTCAGACAAACAAAGCGTACCATTTGCCAGGTAGTACCTTCACCTTTGGTTCTGTTGTACTCCTTAGCACCAGGCAACGCTAATACAGTACATAAGCATCACATACTGAACGGGCTTTAGATTCTTTGGGCCATTTTGAGACAGATATACTGTAGTTCGTCATTAAGTTTACAGCTGAAACCAGTTGTCCATTTAAAAAAAGGGAAGATTGGGTGATTAAATGTTATAGAGTAAGAAAAAATCCATTAAAGTTTCTTTTTCCTACCAGGTACGAGAAGACTGGAAATACGTTGCCATGGTGATCGATCGAATATTCCTCTGGATGTTTGTGTTGGTGTGCATTTTGGGGACAGCGGGACTGTTTCTCCCTCCTTGGTTGGCCGGAATGATCTAGAATCTGACACAGAGCTCGACATCAGGACAAGAAACCGCCAAACACTTTTAGTGGCCAACAATTTTGACTGTATGTTTGCGACATCACAATATCACATTGCGGTACATCCGGGAAAGCATTTTATCAAGGTCAGATTATATTTCCTTTATATGCTTTCATGGCACAAAGTGGTTTATTCTTGTCCAGGTTTCCATCTCAAATAAATTGCTGTGCGGTCTTCTGAAGTGTTCTTTCTTTACTTTTGTGCTGAGTATAAGCACATCATCAGTTTTAAGTTCTGCCTAAAACTTCATAATTAAATTCATTTCAGAATAAAAGATATATTATATATTCATATCCCATATTTGTTCTGTTACTGTGTTTTTTTCCAACAGTAAAAGATTTAAGACTGAATTCATTGCACATCTCTCTCTCTCTGAACAAATTGTGAGTAATAGCCTTCTGATCTACCTGGTACTGATTAGAACTCAATAGATACTGATAGAATACACCACCATTTGTCCATGTACACACACAATGGTGAGGCGTATAGGCCTAAGCTGCCAGTTCATGCAGTCACATAGATGGATAGTAGATGGATCCCTAATAGCTTTTTTTTTAAATCTAAAACAACGCTTGAGTTTCTTTTAAAATAGTTCAATGTTTCTTTTCAGAATTAAATAAGGTAAAAAAAAAAAATCACTCACTCGGTGAAAAACAGAAAAACCACAGAAGTGTCCCCATCAGTGAAAACCCATCAATACTATCACAAATAGTGAGATGGTTTAAGGCCCAAGCAGAGGACTTGTGGTTACATTCTGCACATCTAAAGGCCACTCAGAACAGTGTGACACATTAAAAAGCAAGCACCGGCAGCTTTAGAGTAGAAGCAGTAATTGTTGGTACCCGTCAAGAAAATCAGCAAAATGACTGTGAAATAACAACTTCAATTTTCCAAGCAAGCAGTTGGAGAAACAATTTACTTTTCATCTGAACAAAAATATACCTCATCATTTTTTTTTATTATTTGGTTAGAAAATCTCTTCAAGCATCACAGCTGCTCAGGCTCAAACCTGAGATTGGATTATCGTGCGGAATTTCACTTGTTCTCCCATGTTCGACTGGCTATGCTAAAATTGTGACACAACTGTGTAAGTGATGACCTGTGATAGACTGGCCAACCCGGTTAGTCAATCCTCCTGCCTTGTGTCAAGTGTTATTGGATTTGGCTCCATTATGGATGCTTATCCTTGACCAGAAAAAAAAAAGCAGATATTTAAGAATGTGTGGCCTCGTACATCCTGAGTCAATGGTTTGATTAACATCTTGGGTCTGCGTGTATGGAGTTGGCTTGTTCTTCCCGTGCTTGGTGGGTTTCCTCATAGTACTCCAGTTTCCTTCCACAGTCCAAAGACATGCAGATTAGCAAAGTAGTGTTCCCAAATTGGCTGTAGTGTGTGTGTGTGTGTGTGTGTGTGTGTGTGTGTGTTGTGCCCATGTGTGCCGAAATGGATTGGCACTCCTCCGTGGTGTACCACGCTTCACATGCCAGCAGTCCACTGGGAAAGGCTCCAGGCTTCCCGCAGCCCTGTACAGGATAAGCAGTACAGAAAATGAATGAATGAAAAAAGTTTTGTGGGAATTTTGAAAAAAATAAATATATAAATTGGCACTGGTCTTTTTTTTATTGCCTTTCTTTTCTTGATCTCTGTCACCGTCTTTGATCATTCATACAAAATCCCAAGAATAAAGATATCATTTTGAAGCAAAAAATGCAGAATCACTGGATTTGCAGTCAAAAGCACAAATTATATGAGAACAAAATTAAACTTTTTGTCATCCACACAGTTGCCTGAAAAAGGAAAAGTTTAAAAGTAAATGCATCTGACACTTGTTGAAAAAAGTTGGTGATAAAAAGAAGATTTGTTTTATTGATGTCTTGTAGCTGACGGAGGTGGTGCAGGAGCTCGATTAAGACTGATTGTATTAAGAAGGATCGGGATATTTAAACTCAATACTTGATTGGATTGCATCATTTAGAAAAATTATCCAATCAGGACAAACCAGACAGAAAAATCAACGTCTTGCAACAGCTGTGTGACTAGAAAAGATCACGTTCAAGTGCATAAAATTGTAATAAAATGGTGGTTAGACACAGTAGCGTGGTGTTGATCATTTTGATACTGGTGTTTTTAGGGTAGATCTGCACTCTAGCAGGAAAACTGCGTATCACTGAAAATAAACCAAAAATAGGTTGATTTGATATTATTCCTCGAATGTTGTTTGCTCTAATTAATCCTGCTGCAGCTTAGCAACATGTTAATCAAACACCAGCCTGAATAAACAGAGTGTAATCCACGGGACGTGTTCCAAAATTTTATTAAACACATCATTAGTGATTCATCAACCGTGTTTTCTCTCATTGATTTCCCGAGTGTTGAAAAGAAGTTGTAGACATTAAAACATCTTTTAAAAAAAACCCAAAAAAAACAACAACACCCTTTTCAAGTACAGGAGAAGAAATTAAATGACGGCTGATTGCTTACAGTTTTGTAAAATGTTAAAAAGAAGTTGTTCTGTTTAAACAAAGTCCCAAATTAAGCACTGCTTTCGACTTTAAAGTTAGCACTAATGACATTTATACAAAAAGTCCATCTGTAAATATTTCCACTCCAGTGTGCAGGAAGTCATGTGTCAAAATTCAGTCATTTTCTTATGAGTATCTGCTTTCTTCTGAGCTCTCTGGATAGTCTGCTCCTGAGCCTTCAGTTGCTGCAGTATTCTACGAGATGCAGAGAGCTTCTCTTCTATATTACTAATAACTGCAGCATCCCTACGAAAAAAGTGAAAGAGGAAAAACAGTTAATGAGAAAAAAAAAAAAAAAACAGGAAGAGAGCGAACAATGCGATATAAAAAACGAGATCGGCCTACCTTCCTTTTCTCTTGTTTAGAGAGTCTGTGAGGTGCTGGATTTCTCTTTCCACCTGGCTCATCCTCTCAGTGGTCTGAAACAGCTGAACATTAAGTGAGCGCTTGGTGCTCTTCCCTCCCTGATACGCTTCCACGCCACTGATGGAGCAGGAAGGAGCTGGAGCAGACCGAGAGAAATCTCCGAGTTTAGAGTTCAGAAAGTCAAACACGTCGGTCCGGGTCGAGGTGGACTTCTGCTTTCTCTTTTTCCGTTTGCTCGAGGCTGGGTTGTTTTTGGCGACTGCAGCCTGAGTCTTGCGATGTGTAATCTCAGCACATTGGTCTAGTGAGCGGCCTTTCGGGAGCACCACGGCCTGCACGGGCTCCACGCGGCCTGATAGCGTTTTCCCCAAACCTGCGCACACAATGCAGCGCAAGCAGTAAAATCACTACACTAGAGGGAGCTCTAGCAAGATAGTTAGCAAGGGAAAAAAGATGCTGGATTTAAGTTCTGCTGATGCATCATACCTTTTCCTAACTCATAACCCATCTTCAGCAAGAGCTTGGACCCAATTCCACGTGTGTGAGCCTCCCAGCCGCAGAACTCAGCAGTGTTCACTGTGTCCGTTTCCTCGTCTTTACCGGAACTGAAAACTGTAGAGAGGATAAAAACAAGTTGAGTTTTTAATAAACCACAAGTCACTACAAAGCAAGAGTTGGCCTAAATAAGCAGGAATTCAAAAGTATTATCATTCTTTCTTTCTTTTTTTTAACATTATGCCAGCTTCTACAGTTATACTCATGGCGAGAGTCAGTTTTTGTTATTTGATATTAAAATTACAGTAGATAAGATGTTTACGATTATAAATAATATTATTTTAATAAATTATTATATTATATCTAAAAACTTTAAAACTACATTTGTATTTACTTGTTTAAAAACTTTTATCTAAACTTTTAAAACTATATTTATAAGTGTCAACAAAATAAAACAAGTTCCTCACAGGAGTTACAGTCAAATAAAAAACATTTGATGGACAGAAGGGTTTTACGTTGATGAACACTGTGGTGAATTTTCTCTTGATAGTAAAAATCTGAGTGTAGCTTTTGAGTGTCCTATTCTGCGTCTTGTATAAATAACTTGATAATTAAGTATTATAAACCTAAGCTCACTCTCAGGGATTGGCATTTTCCGACAAATTCAACGTGGAAAACTCAAACCTTTGGCGTAGCCTCCATCACACTGCTCGAGATTATCTTCTGAATCAGAAGAGGAAGAGGAGTTATCGTCCTCACGCAGAGGAGGAATGAGACCGTCAGCCTCCAGGACGGCTTCCTTCAGCAGCAACGAGTCAAATTTCACAGTGTAGAAGCCTTCCTTGATTTCTGCAAACAGTGAAAGCATATCAAATATATTGTGAAAAATATAATAGGCATGTTTAGGATTCTGGTGCTCTGGTACTTTGACTAAATTAAAATCAACATACAAAAAGTATTATTAAATTACAGAAATAGACATCTTTGAGCTAAGAGAAGACGTCTCTGCAGACTCATCCTCATCAAAGGCTGCAAGGTCAACTGACTGATTCACAATGTGCGTGGTATACACTTGGAATACAGAATTCCTGCATTCAGCCACATGATCACACAAGAAACATCTGGCCACCATTGCATGTGTCACAGCATGTACCTCTCCGAGTCTTTATTTTATTTTTAATCAGCTCTTTTAAGCGTTTACTGAGCCATGATTCAGTAATAGCCAGCGCAGCTTTGAATCACAAACAGAGGGCCATTAAGAGACTACAACCCACACTGGGCTTCTCTCTGGGACATCTGTGTCTGAAGGCAGTAATGTGCCATCCATAGTGTAAACTTAATGAAGGTGGAGACATGCCATCTATTTGTTTGTGAAGTAACATAACGATCCATGAAATCAGAGAATGCACAGAGCACAGATGATGGAGGTAGACATCTATGGAAGAAGAACGGAATAAACGAAAACTTTTCTTGGTTTTGCTGGTGAATATTCTGCAGACTCATCACCAGACCAAACACCAATACTGGATGCATTTTAAATATGCTATTGCTTGCTGGAAGAAAAGCACACAGGAGTCAGGTGTCCAATTATGCATTGTGATGCCACTGACCATCTGGTAAGCACCCGTGGTGGTTGGGAGAGACTACACAGCGGGACATTCCTGAATAAATCTCTCAATCCGAAATCTGAAATCCGAACTATCACAAGAAAAGAAGGGTTTGCAGGACAGAACAGAACAGAACATGTGTTTTTAGACTGCGATCCTGTTGAACAGGCAGTTTTGACTCTTGTGAAGGGTAAAGAAGGCAGATAGATATTACGCTTGAAGCTCCAAAAAGACCACGCACATTAAAATGTAAACAAACTGGATGAAACATGTGCTCCTGCTGCATTCTGGGACTTATTATTCACATTTATTAAGTGCCTTATTCTGGTTGGAGTCCCTGTGGTTTAGGACTAGAGGCTGATAACCTTGCAATGCCTTTACAGATTTGCACCGTTGCTTGCATTTGTTTGTTTTTTCTTTTTTTTAAATGCAAGCCGACCGATCCGGTCTCCCACTTGGAGCTAATATTCATTTGATGAACAAACATCAATATTGATTAAAAAGCTTTTCACATTGCAGGTGGCTCTCTGCTCTGCTCGTCTTGCTGCGATTCACAAACAAAAGGTTAGAATGTCTCGCTCAGAGGTTTTCATTCAGCACGTGAAAAATCCCTTATGTCTCACACGCTTTTGTTTCCGTAGCAACCATGTTTGCTTAGTCATAATTAGTAAAGGTTAGAAATGTTAGATAAAGCCGACTCAATATTTGTGCTAGGACCTCAAAAGTGTACATCATTGGCTTTCTTGCTTTCTTAGAGTCTGAAATCACGAGTTGACTAAGGAGGAAAATTCTGCACGAGGTGGATTCAGTAATGCAAATATTTTTACTAAAAAACATTTACTAAAAACTTATACGCATTCCCAACCCAATAAATATGTTCCATACCAAAATGCACGACTGTATGACTAAGATAGCTCTCTTTAACCTTCAAGAGAGTCAAGGGAGACGCTTACACCATGTACACGGTACATGAACCGTTAAACAGCATCGATTCACAAGGTTATGGTGAATTTAACATTTATCTCTGCTTCAAAGAGCAATATTTTATCATGACCTGTTAAAATTAGGGCAAAGAAAAGCTAAAAGTCAAATTATGATGGAAATCTTGAAGGGAAAAAAAAGGCAAATTGAGTGTCACAGCCTTTACAAGTCTGTGAGCCGTGCGATTTAATCGATTATGTTATTTACAGCGTCTCAGATTAGAGCCGTTATAAAGGCATTACACAGCATGAGTAGCAGACACATCTCAATATCAAAATTTTGCATATATATAAATATTTGGAAATTATTGCATATTTTGGATGTCTTTAGCATTCTTTTACAGTGTAGAAAGTGAAGAAATCAAAATCAGAAAAAAACCACTGAAGTAGAAGATGTGTCCAAACTTATGCCTGGTAGTGTAGCTAAAGGTTCGTTAGCGGCGCTAACGGCTGCAGACAGGAAGATACTGCCAGCACGGGAAACGCGTTCATCATCTCCGAGCATGACGTAAGGAGAGCCTTCAAGAGAGTGAACACCAGGAAAGCAGCAGGACCAGACG
>JAOVVA010000004.1:22401639-22438595 GCA_028565275.1 Leiocassis micropogon | reverse complement strand
TTATTTCTTATGTATAAGCTTTTATTTTTTAAGGTCACTGGCAGTCGTATAAGCATTTCACTGCATATCGTACTGTGCATGACTGTGTATGTGACAAATAAAACATGATGACAGCTGAGCCACATCAACTATACAGCCCTAGTGATCCATTGTGGCGACCCCCGATAAAAGGGAGAAGCTGGAGGTGGATAAAACTAATTTCAAAACATTAAGCCATCTACATTGCCAAAGTCAAGGTCAGGATGATTGCCAGCCAAATTTCTCACTCAGCTGCTCGTATTGGCTGTTTTGCAGTAGACGGCGTTTACCTTGTGCAAATTTGTGTCCAATATGTTCACCCTCAGTCTCCATTAACAAGGTAAAAGCAATAATCTCTTTCTACGAACCCATCATTTTCACTAGCTAAAGATGTGAAACTTGTTTAATTTGCCTGCGCACTTGCTAATGGGAGTCGCTGTGAGCCTCTCACCCTGCCAAGTCTGATTCGCCAAGGAGAAAAATACATCTTATTAACCCATTTACAGAATCGAAAGGTTTAATGTGCTGTGGTATTCATAAGGCAGCAAACTTTCTATATGACGCTTGCTGGTGATCTCAGTCAGACGCACTGAGAATAAATCATGTGAATATTTTAAGAGTGCTCAAACGTGGGAGAAACCGGAAAGCCTAAAGGCTCAAAGGAAAGATGCTGTAATCTGCTAAATGGATGGCTGCATAACATGGGTACATATTAAAGAAATGAAGAATGTATGACGGTGATGTTCACTAAAACACAACATCAAACATGACTATAGGATTTTTTTGATGTTTTACATCAACACCTTTCCCAAAAACTAGAGTATAAAAGTAAGGAAAGGACAGAGTATGTGTAAGGAAAGCGTTAACATTTCTTTATTCGTATGGTTCGACCCTTTGAAATAGAATGAAACCTTTCGCCAAGCAGAATGAAGAGATGTACCTGTAATTTTGGCAGGATACCAGATGTCGTCATCATGCTTGGCTAAACAGGAGGAACCCTCCTGCATGTTTGTAATATCTGCTTCCAGAAAGGCCCTCAGCTCTGAGACACGCACCACCTCTCCATGAGAGTACCTAAGTGAAGGAAGAAAAACAAACAAAAAATAAATAAACACACACACACACACTAATTTGGGATA
This sequence comes from Leiocassis micropogon, assembly GCA_028565275.1. Classification (NCBI taxonomy): domain Eukaryota; kingdom Metazoa; phylum Chordata; class Actinopteri; order Siluriformes; family Bagridae; genus Leiocassis; species Leiocassis micropogon. The sequence goes on along the minus strand of JAOVVA010000004.1, from coordinate 22,437,438 downwards.
ATTCTCAGCAAAGTAGAGAAAACCACAAGGAAGTGGGTGAGGCACAGAGCCATGTGGGGTAGAAACAAAAATGTGTCAGAGTTACTCCTGGGTTCAGAACGGACTCTAATTAAGGGGTTTTCAGTTTTTTGTTAAAGTGTAATTGTGAAAATATTTATTGCAAGTTGCTCCAATTTTTGTTCAAGAGACTTGACACAAATATACATTCATATACGTACATTATACTGTATAAACTGTAGACTCCAATATGAGCTGTCTCTACAAATCTAGGTTGTTTCTTTAAGAGCCTAAATACTAGTGGTTTAGAAGTTAAACCAGGACTTTTGAAGATTGTGCAGAATAACAGAACAGTTATGAGAGTAAAACCTCCCTTTATTTCTCTATATAATCCACTGCTACACTAATGCCTTTATCCCAGCGTTTCATACCATCAAGGTAGAAAGTTTTCTCAGTACGCCAGAGCCATGATAGGACTGCCTGCTTCATGTCTAAAACGCTGGCCTCCTAGGAACTCCAGACATGTGAAAATGGCTTGGAGCAAGGTATCGAGTTTCTGTAATGTGAAATTGGTGTTGGTGAATGATTGTGTGTGCAGTTCCCACAGACACATCTGTCTCTTCCGCAAGTTGGCGGCAAGTTACAGTTCATGGGTATGTATGGACTTCTTTAAATCACTTGAAACATGTTTCACTGCGGCCAAGAGTCTCATCACAGTACTGTGCTTGAAGTCTTCTGTAAATGTCAATCAGTTTCATGCCTTCTTTCATGAGAAAGTCCTGGTTTGACCTCGTATAATATGCCTTATTTCAAATAGAGCTGACCTCCCCGCAGCGTGGCAGCGGTACCTCTTTTATGCTTACTTTACCTGTCTCTTCTTTCTAGAACTCATACCTACACCCCTCCTCATTCCTCACACTTTCTTTCCATCATTCTCCCTCTTCTTGTACTTTTTCCTCATTTCTCTTCTGTCTTGATCTTTTTATATTTCCAGTTTCCTTCTTTCCTAGGGAACACTAATCTCTTGCATCCACTCTGTATCGCCTTTAGATCAGTGCACCAAGAGATCATGGTTTGCAAACTAGATAATATGTAATTTCTGTCCTGATATTCAAGTACTAAACAATGGTTCAAATATACTACATCAACAAGAATTAAAACACAGAAACATCAGACACACTTGGATACCTGCAGCTGTCCATGAAGCGGCACTTGCCTTCCAGAAAGAAATTGCAGGGCTTCATGGATTTGTGTGTAGGATGCACAAAAAGCACTCTAACTTGTGCCTCTTCTCCATCTGATTCCTCGGAGCACACCACCATAGCATTATGGTACTCGAGCGTTCCCCAGGAGGTGTAGAAAGGTGCCCGGACTTTGGTGCCACTTATGTCTACTTCTTCCTCATTCTCTTTTTCATCCTCATCAAGTCCTGGGTCTTGTGCGACCTCACTCGGACCTTCAGACAACTCCGAATAGAAGGCGGCAAACTCATCGTCCAAGCTGGGTCTTTCCTGGGCGTCGGGTGGTGTGGTCTCGTGTGTCGTGGCCTCCTCGAGCGACGCCAAGAGTTGGCTCTTTTTGACAGACACCAGGCTAGACTCGGTGAGCTCGATGAGCTGGACCAGATCGTCTTTCAGCTTGAGCAGGTCTGCCTGATCGGAAGAGCTGAGTCCACAGGTGAGTGCAGCCTCCACCTGCTGAAGCTGAGCTCTGTAGCTCTCAATGGCCTGCTCCAGGCTGCCTTCATCCATGGTAGGAGGCTGGACGTCAAGGCATGTAAAATCTGCAGAAATACATAGTACAAGTGGTGACTTCTCAATGTCAAAACATTTAATCAATATAGAAAGACAGGTTTATCTTTATTTTAAAAAAATTTTTTTTTAAGGATTTGTCTATACATTGGTCAGCAATCACTCTTTCAATGATATCTTTACTTCTCATACATTGGAGGACTGGAAACCAGTCTCAGAAAAAAATCTGTTTGTGTGTCTCTGTTTGTCCAGCCAGATTTTTTCACAGCATCACTCAAAACTGTCTGAACAGAATTTAATGACATTTTGGCAGTAATTAGGTATCTGCCTGAAGTTAAACCTGCACCATAGGTAAAATCAAAAACAGTTATGTGCCGGATTTAATAATCTACTTTAAAATAAGCTACTATTAAATATAATAATATATATAGTGTATATATTAGTTAGATAATCTTAACTGAATATTTTCACTGCTGAAATAACAACGCTAAATGGGCATAAATGAATTTTAACGCACTGGAGTCATTTTAAAATAAATCTTGATATTTATCCAATCTACTTTTTCGATTCTCATCTATTATTTACTCTCCGATTACCAAATAGGGAGTGTATTTGGCTGACGATGAAAGAAGTACAACTTGGTGTAAACAAGGTGTAAACATAAACTTTTCTATATCCTCTCTTTCCCATCGATTGTAATAAGGTCACACCAAAATTATTTTGTGAAATTACAGATTAAAAAAAATAAGGGCTTCATCTTTGTTGCAGACATACATGTACGTGGGCTTCAACCTGAAATAATAATATCACTGATCACATTAAAGCTGATCAGCTTATTTTTTGTTTTCTATAAACTCTTTTCTCATGTCAGCTGTTGTGCTGAGGAAAACACAGTGGTTGAAAAGGTTTGCAGCACACATTAGTCAGATAATTAGTTTATCAACAGTTTGCCAAAACCCAGTCCCTGATATATTAGTTTACCTGGTAATATTCATACAGTCTCAAAAGCATCAGAACTCTAATTAGGCTAGTTAACGTACTGTATGCTAGCTAGCTAGCTAATAGCAAAGCATTTACCTCAGACAAACCGGCTTGATAGCATTTAGCTAAGTTACCTGCTAGGTCTCTTAGCCGGTATTCATTCAGATAAAAGTATTCTGAGTCAGCTCTTCATGACGAAGAATTGCAGTATAACACGGAGTAGTTACAGTGCTTCACTCCATTAGAAAATTATCTGCTTTAACTTTCATTTGTTCAAATCCGCGACGCCATGCTAACACCTCTGTGTAGTGCTGAGAGCGAAGGAGGAGTCGACTCTTTCAAATGATTCGGAGCCGACTCACAAGATATACTCCACTATATACTGTATTTCTATACTGGACGTGATATGTTAAAGATGGACTGTTTGTAATAAAGTGTATTAAAAGATATGAAGGAAATGAAGCACAGACAGAGCAAATACAATAACTAACTCAGGGATGGGTAGGTACTGTATTTGTTGATGTTACTTTGTGAGGTTTATTTCATGAAACATTTTCAGTCACTGTTAGAGAATAAAAGTAATTACAGAAAAATGTTCTGTTTAAGACCAAAAAAATTACTGTCGTTTAAATCAAAAGATTCAAATCTTACTGGAGATCACACTTATTCGAACTCCAAGACAGTTTTGCTGTGGAGCGGCCAGTGGTAGAAACACAGGAAAGCATTGTTGTAATAATGACGAAAGAAGCAGAGTCGGTTTAATAAAAGTTCATACCCTGGCTTACACTCTCATTGTCTATACTGCTTTATCCTGTATACAGGGTCGCGAGGGGGGGCCTGGAGCCTAACAACCAAAGAAACTTAGGGCATGAGGTGGGGTACACCCTAGATGGGGTGCCAATCCTTTGCAGGGCACACACATACACACAACTACAGACCATTTGGGACTGCCAATTAGCCTAATCTGCATGTTTTTTGGACCGTGGGAGGAAACGGGAGTACCCGGAGGAAACCTGCTATTGCACACAGACCGAGGCGGGAATCGAACTCGGACCATACCACCCAGAGGAAGGCATTGTTGGCATAATGATAAGAGATGAGAGAAGGCAGGTCAGTGTAATAAAATTCATACTCTGGCTTACAACTTTGAAAAAATAAAAATCAACTATGTCTCAACTATCGAGTTTTACTTTCTTTAGATGTAACTATAATTTTTTGTTCATGTTTTTCCCTAATCAAGTTGATTTAGGATATACACTGACCAACTACACCTGTCCCCCCACTCATTCATACAATTATGCAATTAACCAATCATCAAACAGCACAATGCATCATAAGAATATTGGCAGCTTCATGGTTCCTCGTACCAGATTTGCTCTTCTGAATATTACCAAATATCTCCTTTAATTTTTATTAGTTAGTTATCAGTTGACCGTAACTTAAATAATCACTCTTTAAAAACATGAGCAGAAAACCATCTCCAAATATACAACATGCCAAATCTTGAGGTAGATGGGCTACAAAAGCAGAAAACCACATCAGGTTCCTCTCCGGTCTGTTGAGGACAGGAATCTGAGGCTACAGAGGGCACTGACTCACCCAAATGGGTCAGCTGAGGATTTGGGAAAACCACCTATGTGTTTTCTATATAAATATCTATATTTTCCTAATTGACTTTGTAAATCATGCTTATTACATTTACTACCTAGCAAGTGAAAAATACATAAATATAATGTTTTTGATTAATTGAAGCAGTAAACCTTACACAGCTTAAGAAAGACAGCAGAAACAACTAAATATTTTAATTCATCTTTGAAAAACAGCACCACAAGAGTGTGTATTAAAATACATTACATACATACAACGTACAATCCTAAATTCCATTGCTTTAGTTATGTTCTGGACAAATGTCCAGTATGGTGCAAGTTAAGATCAGACTGCTTTGCTTGAACTTCCCACATGAACCTGAGTAGCAGCTTGTGGGATTTACAAAGTCAGTTGAAAAAGGAAGATATCTTGCTTTGTGATTTTCCTGCACAGAGCTGTGAAACTGTAAAAAAAAAATATACATACATTTTGAAAAAAGCACAACGCATTAATACCGCACTGTATTCACATATTGCATTTTAAAAAATAACAATGTTCAGTTCCTGCAAAGATCGTACTGTATATAGTATATACTACCTAAGTGCTAATAGAGTGCATGTACACACACATATAATGTGTCCATTCATTCATATACATTTGTTTTAAAATGTACCTGAAACTGGGGGACTAGACTGGTCCGAAACCTCATCCGAATCCTGGCAAGCCTCTGGGACACTCCCAGTCAGGCCTGTTAACATCTCAGAGAATTGCTGACGATGATGTGGTGGAATGAAGACTGCTAACCCTAATACAATATGCATATTGTGCACAAGATGATAATCCGTTTATACAAGTTAATAAAAATATATTATAAGAATTTTTATTATAGGACTTCAGGGGCTCATTACCAAAAGTGTTTCCTTGACCTGTTTTTGCCTCTTACAGACTGAGAGACTCACGTTTTAGAAGTATAATGTCTTCGTCACGCTCAGTCAGCAACCCCACAACTGTTGATACCATCTGTTCGTAGTCGTTAGTTTTCTTGTACATCTGCAATGCTACAAAAAGCTGATTGGTCTTCTCAGCACCAATAGACTTTTTTATATCAGACAGCAGGGAAGAACTGAACTGACTATCTTTCCCTGATTGCTGTTGCTTCTGATCCTTCACACTTGAATCTGCTGGAAAAATAAAAAATAAACTTTAAGTAAATACGATTTCATACGAAAAATGATTTTTGTATTCTCAGATATTTAAAATGACTTGGGTAGAAATAAATGAAACTTTGGAAAATAAACTTACTTCCACACAAATTATGCGTTCCCAAATGAGATCCACCTTGATTGAGCTGCTTGCTTGAGTCTAGTTGGGAGGTTGTGCACGTTACAGGAGTCTCCACTTTGGCTGTAAGGACACACCGCATTTACTGTTTTTTTAAACCCATTTCTGGCTGGTTGTTCCGTCTGTGGTTTAAAATCAAAGAGGAGTGGAAATACTGATGAGATGTTACCTGTTTGTTTCATGAGTAACTGTCTCTCCTCCCTAGAGAGCGAATGCTCAGGTTTGTAACCACAGCCTTTGCCTGTAAGATGCTGACACTTCTCATCAAACTGCTTCTTGTGGTGTGGCCGAACAAACTGGTAGATTCCTAAGAAGAAAATCCATACAGATATTTCAGAGCAGGGTTCACAAACCGTCTGACCAGACACATACTTTGCCAGTCATCTTTTTAAAATAATTGTAACATAATTTTAATAATGGCCTTGAATTTTTATACTACGATAATAACTTTTCTTAATACATATACTAGAAATTCATTCAGTTACGTATTGTTTTTCTTTTGTGTGGCAATTCATGCCTCACACAATGACTCCAAAATAATATTTTTAAATTTAAATTAGTACTGTCAATCAATTAAAATTGTTAATCTAAATCAATCACAGTAAGTCTATGAAATGTTACATTTAAATCTGTCGAAAGGTGGTGGTTGCAACCCGCCGACTGCCAAGCTCAAACCAGAATCCTCAGATAAGAAAAAAAAAAACAATAACCAAGAGCCTTAGCTGCCTGAGCCACCACTCCCAAATCTTACATCTAATGTATTCATGCAAAAATAATTCCCCTTCAAAGTAGCTCAAGCATACAACTTAGTTTGGTTTTATCCAAACTTTCATCTAGAAGTTTTTTATAATGAAGCTTGCTGTTCAGTGATGTTTCCTCAGGCCCTCCACTCTGCACGTATGGTAAGCCATTATGGTCAAACTTGGTCATATGATTGATTTGCATAAAAAAATAAACTAAAAATAGTAATGCATTCAAATTTCTAGATTAATCACGTTAACATTGACAGCCCGAATTCCTAATTCCTGTATTAAAAGTTATTTTATTCTGTTTAAATGAATAAAAGGTTAAAAGTTTAAAGTTAGAATTGTGACCAACACTTTGTACATGGATCGGGGTTTGTTACAAACGTTTTAAAATTAAAAATATTTAATTTTAATTAGAATATTTGGGATTGGTCAGAATTCCTTGGAGAGCGGTTGGGATTGGTCCGAATTCCTTGGAGAATGGGTAGGTGGGATTGGTCAAAATTCCTTGGAGAATGGGTGTGTAGGATTGGTCAGAATTCCTTGGAGAATGGATGTGTGGGATTGAGAGTGGGTGGTATTGTTCAGAATTCCTTGGAGAGTGGCTGGGATTGGTCAGAATTCCTTGGAGAGTGGTTGGGATTGGTCAGAATTCCTTGGAGAGTGGTTGGGTGGGATTGAGAGTGGCTGGGATTGGTCAGAATTCCTTGGAGAGTGGTTGGGATTGGTGAGAATTCCTTGAAGTCTGGGTGGGATTGGTGAGAATTCCTTGGAGTCTGGGTGGGATTGGTCAGAATTCCTTGGAGTCTGGGTGGGATTGGTCAGCATTCCTTGGGGAGTGGGTGGGACTGGTCAGAAGAGTTCCTTGGGGAGTGGGTGGGACTGGTCAAAATGATTCCTGGGGAGTGGGTGGGACTGGTCAAAATGATTCCTTGGGGAGTGGGTGGGACTGGTCAAAATTCATTGGGGAGTGGGTGGGACTGGTCAGAATTTCTATCAAACCTGGTTCCTTGAGATTAGATTGAGCTAATATGTAATTTTTCATTAGTAATAGCTCCTTTCATAAGCCACAGCTGCTTACTGGACATGTACATGATTTTGGCGTGTTTGTGACAGATACTATCTGAATAAATGGCTGCATTCTTATACACACCTCTAAGCAGGATGTGTGTGTTGGGGTCTTGTATGAGAAGGTCTGCTGCTTTTGCCATAAGGTCATTAAGGTTATCTGTAGTCTTGTACACCTGAAGCGCATACATGATCTGTGTGAAGCTCTCCTGACTTAAATTTTTCTTCAGCTCAAGCATAAAGCTCTTGCCCTTGTCTGCTGCACTGGAGACTACGGGTTTCTGAAAGAATCAGTGGAGCAAGGAGACTTTAGTATGATAAAGATAAACGAGTAGAGACATAAGCTTTTTCTGTTACTGTTTGTAAGAGGAAGGGTTATGGTTGTGCAGTGACAGAAACATCACATACCCGGTCTTGCACTACTCGGATTTTGCGTTTTCCTCCTCTAGACTCATCATCCATGCGCTTATCATGCTGTAGAGATAATGTGGACAAACGACTGGCCTGCATACGCAAAAAGAAGAACACAATTTTTAAATGGTTAGCTTTTCATTCTTGTCCTTAATGAAAAGTGAACACTAAACTAAGCTATCCATTTCATTTTCTCTTGTTATCCCTCTCTCACCTTCTCCTCCCCAACAAAGGTATCATCATCCTGATTAGGATCGCTTTTCTCCAGCGCATCCAGCAGGCTCATAGGTCTCTTCTTACTGGAACTCATCTCCACCTCATACTGAACACAAAGCCTGGCCGTCCCATCTCTCTCCGAGTGCTCTTCTGTATCCACAGAGAGGAACAAGTTCAGTCTGCTCATCTTAGGTTTCAACAATGTTTACAATATTTATATAGAGTAACTTTTTGTAGTTGTTCCACATATGACTGACATGCCATCTTACCAAATTTCCTTTTTTTAAGACTTGGCACGTGAGAGTCAAGCACTTTGGCTTTGAGATGGGAACTGCACTCCCAGGCACTCATAGTTGGACGACTGCACCCTGGACTTGCTTGGCAACTGCCTTTAGCTGTCCCGCTCTCACTTCCCGCACCTTTTACCTTCTTCTCTGGTACAGGCCTCTAATACACATACATCCAGCAACCATACTTCTTAGTTTTAAGGAATGTTTTAAGAAAAACAAATTGGTGACCATCTAAGTAACCTAAAACTTGCTACTTACAAGCTTTTGTGCGACTCGGAAAAACTGTGCAGCATCCCGAACCACAGTGCCAAAATTGTCATGAGTTCGAACATAAGGTCTGACCCAAGATGGGAGCTGCTGTCGTACATCCGTACTTTTGAACCTACAGTAACAACAAAGCAACAAAACCAAACCAAAACCTGAAGGAATTAGCTTAACAGTACTGCATGACAAACACATTTTCATATTGTGTGCTCTTAACAAGGACAAAACGAGAAATCTTATGTGACGCATTTGCTTGAGCAAATAAATTAATGTTTTGGATCCCTCACCATCACAACCTCACCAACTGACAAGTTGGCAGTGATTATTTTTTTTTATTTTTTAAATAAACTATACAGATAACAATCTGGTCACATGGTCAGGATCTTTTATGGAGAGCCTACAGTACAAGATCACCTTCACATAGCTTGAGAATTTTGGAGTAACTTTTAAACACAATCAATCTGCCTCTGTAGTTGAGAAGGAGGCCACAGAAACCGGGCATTTTAGTCCACCTTGGAGCTCTATTTCTATCTAACCAATCATTCTCACAGTCTTCAGGTCAGAAATTTTGTTTATTCAATCAATTTTGTAGGCAAAACGTATAATTTTATTCACTTATTTTTAAGATGTGTTGACATGTAGCACATTTTGGGTATGATAAAAAAAATTTGCTCAAGCAATGAATGATTTGTTTTGAGTCATACAGACTGCCTTGCACTGTTTATTGTACAAAAAAAAAAATAGTCTTATTCAATTCTAATTTATCTCCAATCAAATTTGTTTATATATTTCTCGAGCGCTGAACTGATCTGGGCGGCACGGTAGCTTAGTGGTTAGCCCTGTAGCCTTACAACTCCAGGGTCTGGGTTTGATTCCCAACCAGGTTCGATTCCCACCTCAGGATCTGTGCGCATTGAATATGCATGTTCTCCCCGTACTTGGTGGGTTTCCTCCGGGTATCCGGTTTCCTCCAACCGTCCAAAGACATGCAGATCAATTGGTGTTCTCAAAATTACCCGTAATGTGTGAATGAATGTGTGTGTATATGTTTGCCCTGCAATGGATTGGCACCATGTCCAGGGTGTACCCGCCTTAGGCCCCCAGCGACCCAGTATACAGGATTAAGTAATATAGACGGTAAGTGAGTGAGTGATCGAACTGATCTGAGGGCACTTTTTACGGATAAGACTATCAGAACTGCCTTAGTTCTAGTAACTATGTTAGACAAAACTGGAAAACTGGCTCCAAGTAAGTGGTGCAACTATTTACAACTGGCCCTGCTTGCTTAATGGAACGACTTTTTCTTTCTCCACTGTCAGTATTTGGGCATCTGTGTATAAGTGTAACTAATTTAGAAATTCTAAAACTGTCCAACTTTAAGAATTAAATTATAAAGGTTTTTTACACATAAGGCATTTTTGCGCTTTTCCCAGTACAGAGAAACATACTGAAATCAGACCTATTCACTACATCTGTAGCATAAGGTAGAAGATAAGGTTAAAAAACAATACCAAAATACCATGATGCGTTCTAACCTGTAGTCACAAAGAAAGATGGCTCCATAATCCTCACGATGGCGGATCACTCTACCGATGGCTTGGTTCACAGCGCGGGAGGCCTGCTGCCTGTACCACTCCTGCCCAGACAGATACTGAACACACACACACACACACACACACACACACACACAAAAGCTGGATTCAATATGTATGAGAGAAACACAATCAATGTTAATGATGTGTGTTAGACAAATATTAAATCTGAATGCACGCATGTACACACACTCTCTCTGTCTTTGCATTTCTTGCATGTGTTAGGGCACATGCAATAAATATATATAATAAAAAGAATAAATTAAATGTTTCTATATTGCAAAAAATACTACAAAGAGCATTGAGCCATAATATATTTGTGTAATATACACTGTGTGTGTGTGTGTGTGTGTGTGTGTGTGTGTGTGTGTGTGTGTGTGTTTTGGATCGATAATTTTTAAAAATATATTTCTAAGCATCTGCCAAATTTCTTCTGTTGTAATGTAATTTGTTGCTCTCTTTACTAATATATAAAGATTTTTTTCCCCCTGAAGGAAAAATGCTTAATGAAAAACATGTACAGACTCAAAAATGCAAAAGTCAGAACATCATGAAATAAACACCTATAACCTTCTTTTTTTAATGATAAAAATACATTAGGGTGCCTATGACTTTTTGCCCATTAATTTATATCAGTCTGACACTCATACACTACACTGATTCAATTATGTATAAGTCAAATATTGCATATGTCACTTAAATTCCACACTCAACGCACCATATTTACATCAATAACCAACATATTTACTCTACCTTCACACCACTGGTTTTGTTTCTGCACATCTCATCCAAATACTGCATCTTCAGCACCACCTTGGGGTCCATTCTCGGAGGGTAGGGGAGACCAGTGATGATCACTCCACGGCCATACGTGTCCGCAAAGTCCAGCCCTTCACTCACCTTGGCCGGCAAACAGTAAAACCGTTTTTTAGTAAATGGCAGATATTCGCATTAAAATTTAAGATCTCTCATTTTCTTACCTTTCCTCTACACACAGCAAAGAAGCTCCCTCCGTTCGACTTGGAGTCATTGACCTTGTCATAAAATCCATCCATCACCTGGAAACGAGAGAGTGCACGAGCAGTTATGAGGGATTTCTGTAACAGCATGTCTTTCAAAGTAGAAAAATCAAGACACAGGGATGGGACGATATAATTTTGTCTCGATACAAACATGATTTGCGGATAAAATACTTAAATGGCTGCCAAAATCTGACTGGGCTCCACGGGGACATCCACGGGGACATCCACGGGGACATCCACGGGGACATCCACGGAGACATCCACGGAGACATCCACGGAGACATCCACGGAGACATCCACAGGGACATCCACGGGGACATCCACGGAGTCCAATCAGATTTGGCAGCCATTCATTTTTCAGAGAAAAGAGTTAAATTTGTACAAAATATACTGTACCTCTGAAAGATACCAACTTGATTTAGCTCATAATGTTATGTTACTTTCTGTTTTGTTTTTTGCTCCAAAATATACCTTGAATGTAATTATCAGTTAAAAAAAAGAAAATCCTAGCAGCTGGGTAAGGGTACTTCCACCGTCCACTGTTGTAATTTACGTCTTGATAGTCAAATATCCACAAAATGTCTATAAAAAGGCAATTGTGCCTTTTTATGGATGTCTATTCACTTTTGATCGGTTTTCTTTATGGCATAAATAAATAGTAACTGACAACATAATGAGACCACAACACACATCTCAAGACCGAGTTCTATACAATACACATACACCATATTGCCAAAAGTATTCGCTCGCCTGCTTTCACATGCCTATGAACTTGAGTAACATCCAATTTGTAATTCATAGGGTTTAATATGATGTTGGCACCGCCCCCTTTGCAGCTACAGTATAACAGATAGAACACCTTTGGGATGAATTAGAGTGGCGACTGTGAGACAGGCCTTCTCGTCCACCGTCAGTGTATGACCTCACAAATGCGTTTTTAAAATAATGGTCAAAAATTTCCATAAACACACTCATAAACCTTGTGGAAAGCCTCTAAGAAGAGTTGAAGCTGCAAAGGGGGCGGGGCCAACATCATATTATACCCTACGGATTAAGAATTGGATCTGCATGTGAAGGCAGGCGAGCGATAGAGTGTATTTTGTGTCATTTTGTATCAAGAATAACATGAGATACAGGAGAGGGGTGGGGAAAAAAGAGGAGCTGGAAGAGGAGGAGAAAACAAGACTGCTCTTTTGGCATGTTCTTGATGGATGCCTCATATCACTGTACCTTGACCGTAAAGTGGGTAGGTGGGAACACTTTTTATTTTTTGGATTTTTCCCCGATTTTCTCCCCAATTTAGTCGTGTCCAATTCCTCCCAGTCACTAGGGGGCTCCCACATTAAGTTGGGAGGGCCGAAGAATATCACGTTTCCTGCGAACCACGTGACGCCAGCCGACCGAATCTTTTCGAACTGCTCGGAGGACAGCGCTATCCGCTCCTTCCTCTTGCGAGAGCTCACAGACGCCCCTGATTGGCTGTAGAGCCGTGATTAATGTGGGAGCACTAAGTACCCCTCATCCCTCCCCTCTGAGAGAGGGTTTGGCCAATCAGCTCTCTCTAGGCTGCGAGAGGTTACAGCATCACCCGGGAATCGAACTCGCAGATGATCTCCGGATGATAGGACGAGCACTTTACCACTTTTGTTTCAATATTACACATTATGAATGGCGTCTTAATGTGCGCATTAAAACCAAAACCTTACGAAACCTGGCAGAGACCTACCTCTGTAAAGGTACCCTTTCCTTTGGGTTCCACAAACATGGGCTTCATTGACTCCATGCGGTCTACGTGCCCGCTACCCTGTCAGGGGTCAAACAAGGAACAAAAAAAACATTGACAATAGACAATGAGTCTATTATGTATTTCTGTCTGATATATCCACAGGGTGAACTCACCCTCCAATACTCCAGAGTCTTATCCAACACCGGGTATGATGGGAAAAACACCAGCAGGCCATGAGGAACCACTCGGCATAAATTAACTATCAATACGAAGTACATTATTATATTTTATACAAAGACATTGTTTTGTGTCAGCCTTCCATCTTAGACCTATAATAAAAGACCTGTGTCTTACCAATAGTGTTTCCTAATGACGCCATGTTCTCAGGAAGAAACCTTCACAGGAAGTGACACACTATGTGATTAACATATAACACACAACACACAATCTGCTTAAAATACGTCTGGATACCGCCGTCTGAAACACACCTCCTGTCGAAGGCTGTGCTAAGCTGCACGCCGTCCGGCCCTTTGTCCACAATGCTAACGAAGATCTGGTCCTTCTGAATGACGTGAGGGTTCTCCAGACACACAGGAAATGGGCTGTAAAAGAGAGGAAGAAAAGATGTGCTTGAGCTACAGAGCGACAGATTCACCATCGTCTGGCTGGAGGTAAAGAGAAGCCATGTGAGGACCTACATCTGCATCTCGCAGGTGAAAGATGACAGGGGGGACAGGGTGCCGCTAGTCAGGATGATACAGCGGACTTCCTGTCGCAGGAGGTCTTGCATGCTGAATCCCGGAGAGAAGCACCAGTAACTCAGCACGTTCCCTGCCACACACATACAAAAAAAAAAGAAAAAAAGGTGAATTGAATTAAGTTAAATAATCAAATAATATCTGTGAGATGTTGAGTAAATAAAGGCTTATACCTTGTTTCTTTGTGTTAGACGACGCCCACAGATCAGTGGTCTGCTTTTTTTTGAAATTGCTAGTGTCTGGATGAATGTGTACCTGAAAAGATACAAAATTAAAAATTTCAAGTTTTACAAAACGTGATTTTCTCCCTAATGTGTCACGTCCAATTCCCGCCCATCTAGTTTAGACACTCTCCCTATCAGTTACCACCCAGAGAGGGGGCACAATGTTAGGAGGTGACACTTTAAGTACCAAGGTTCCTCAGATGATGCATTTTTTTTGCATACTTAACACTACCCCCTCTGTTTCATTCCTATTACAAACACGCTATATTAGTCACACTATGTATATGAGCTACAACTGAGCCCTACGGCACACTGGAGACTCATCCAGTCTAAAATTGACTAAAAAGTCAATGTTGCATAATAGACCCCCTTTCAAGTAACAAATCAGGCAAAGAGATGCCATCCACCCATAAAGCTGAGCAGGTAAGGGGTAGGTGAGGCATCGAGGCATCCCAGAATAGATATAGAGATGGACTGTATACATAAATAATAAACAGACCTTAAACTGCTGAATGGTGTTCCCCTTGTGTGACTGCACACCGCCCTCTGCTGGTTCAACAGCAAACACCAACTGATCACATCAGAAGAAACATCAATTTAAAACCCTCAATGGCAACGTAGAAATAAATCTACTCATCACTCACTCATCGTCTATACCGCTTTATCCTGTATTCAGGGTCGCGGGGGGCCTGGAGCCTATCCCAGGAGGCTTAGGGCATGAGGCGGAGTACACCCTGGACAGGGTGCCAATCCATCGCAGAGCACACGCACACATTCACACACTACGGGCAATTTGGGAACGTCAATTAACCTTACCTACATGTCTTTGGAATGTGGGAAGAAACCGGAGTACCGGGAGGAAACCCACCGAGCACGGGGAGAACATGCAAACTCCATGCACACAGAGACCGGAATCGAGTCTGGCCGGGAATCGAACCCGGACCCTGGAGGTGCAAGGCGACAGTGCTAACCACTACACCACCGTGCCACCTTGAAATAAATCTAAAATGATAAAAGATATCAAAGACAATACCTGTATTATATCTGCCACTTTCTGCAGTCCGCTGGTGTTGAGAAAAATGCCAGGCTCTGAGTTCAAGTGAGTTGTGTGTTAGTGAGCTCATTAACATGTAACACATTATTTACTATCCATGCTTAAAACACCTACTTCCTGCCAAATATCCTGTGATCTGCTCCATCGCCTCCACGATTGCGGTTTTGGTGTCGTAGTTGACGTGGGCCTTTTTGAAAAGCTCATAAATAAAGCTGAGCAAGAAAACAAGAACAGAATAAAACACACATTCTTTCTTACAGAAAGAAATATTACACTATAAAAACCTGTAGTATACTTCCACTACCTGGTACTTCCCTTTAGTAAATACACTGCCTAGCCAAAAAAGTCAACATTTCAGAAATCAACATTTCACGATCGGTGAAGTTGCATCGTGAAAGGAATCAGAGCTATGTTTAATAGTGAAATGAACCTAATTTCCACACACACACAATGTGACGAGAACTCACAGGATTGGGACGAAATTGCAATGTGTCCATTAGTAAACCACTTGTTTGTGAGACTAATCAGAAAAAAAGGCTTCAGTTTGCTAGGGATCATAAAGATTGAACTTTGAACCAATGGAAAACAGATCATTTGGTCTGATGAGTCCAGATTGACTCTATTCCAGAATGATGGGAGCATCAGGGTAAGAAGGGAAGCGCATGAAGCGATGCACCCATCATGCACAGTGCTATCACAGTGATATCAACTAATGGCCCTAAAGAGAGAGGAAAGTGTTAATATCGAAGCTAGTTTGAATACCGACTCTAGGCTAAAATTCAGCATGAAGTATCTGTGACAAACATCAGAAATACAGTACTGTGCAAAAGATTTGACTCCCACCGATCATTTCACATAACTTGCTTCCAAAAAAGACAGACTTAGTGTATATTTAATGTGGTCTTGAGACATAGTTCTCCAGGCTTCCTGAAGGACTTTTTGGCTCTCGTGTTCAATGCCATGCACCTGAGTAGTTTCAGAGGAATGATCTCAATCAAATGAATTAAACATAAAGAAGATGAGAACAGGTGCAGATGATTAGGTCGGTGATTAGTTTATTATTAATATTTTATGATGCTGAATGCTGAATGCTGAATGGTTGGAACAGACGAGAGGGGAAACGAGGTCGCTGCTGAGGTTGTTACATAAACACCCAATTTTTAAATTCTTTTAGACACTTTGCAGCCTGTTGCAGTACAACATTTGTTCCAATTCCTTTCATTTAATTTACATAAATAAATTTGATTTAATATGAAGAAATGAGAGGTGGCTTAGGACTTTTTCACAGTACTGTATATTAAAACATCATTCTGACTTAAACACAAAAACAGGTAAAAGTTGAAAAAGAAAAAGAAAAAAAAAAACTCAACAGTGCGAACTATCATTTAGCATTTTTGCTAATACAAAGCCTCTTCACTTATCCTTATAAACATAACTATAGATAGTTTCAATAATGATAACAGTGAATGAAATTGTACTTATGCACCAATTTTTAATGCTTAAATGCAAAAAAAAATTTTATATTATATTTAATTTTGTAATCATTTTATAACAAGAAACGTTAATTATATTCGCCTATTTTTTCACTTGCAAATATATCTATGCACTTTTTTTTATGTATGTTCGATATAAATAAATTGACAACCTACACTACAATAATGAACATGTTTTTGTAATCTAACAATCTTTTCATCCTCGTGTTAATAGAAAAGCTGTTAATATTGATGCTGTCCATCCTCATATATTAAAAATGTGCACTTACAATAATATATTAAAGAAATTGGTTTTGACAGCCCTTATTTATGGGTCTAATGCAAAGACAGATGACACACCTGCCAGGCTTGGTAATCCCCTGGTTATTGGACGGCATCTCAAAGTCATTAATGGTAATTTCCAGGTCCATTAAAACTTCTATTAAAAAGAAAAAACAAAAGGTAAGTCAAACAATATGGCATTACTAAAGCCATTTCACTCAGTACAACATAAATTTTTTGTTTGTTACTTACGCTTTATTTTTGCGATCGTAGTGATGTCCAGGTTCAGACCTGTATAACAGACAAGCGAACAGATTTAACATCGACATGGAGCCGACTTGGAAACGTGTGACAAGCCACCGTGAGCCGAACCTGAGCTCAAAGATTCACCACTGAACTCCTCTGAAGATTCTCCCTTGCCGATATCTGAGGCCTGCTCTCGCAAAAGCTTGTCCACTGCATCGATGGCTGACGTCAGATCGTAAGGAGTCAGGTCAAACGAGGTGGACTCTTCACACATCTTCTCCTGTACGATGGAGGAAAAGTTAGGATCAATGGAAAACGTTTTATGAAAAAAAAATTTTTCGACCAATCCCCACCCACCCGACTAACACACACACACACAAATCCTCACCACGTTATGTGCTTCATCAAAAATGACCACTGCTCCTTTAAGCTCTATGTTGTGTGCGCGACGACTCTGGAAGACAAACCAGATCATTTAAGTTCACACGACGATGGCTGGAACAACCCCTGACTATGAGGAAAAAAACTCCTCTCCTCACCTTTGGATCGAGGAGGTAGTTGTAGGGCATGAAGATGAGGTCAGCGTGCTGCTTCAGTGAGCGAGACAGATAATATGGACACACCCTGAAAGAGAAATACATAGATTATAGGAAACAAAAATGTATTTCACAATTTATTATAAATCTTTTCGGGAAATAAACACCGTACCTTTGCTTTTTTCCAGCTTTCACAAGGTCTTCCACATCAAGGATGGAATTGATGATGTCTTTGTCAGTACTCTTTTCTAAATATAACACGAGAATAGATCAGCGATAAGAATTTACATGTGCTTTGTCGAACATGTCATGTTCAAACTTACCATCGACGTTATTGTAGAAGACACAGGAGCGGGTTGAAACTTTTGCTCTACACAAATGAACCTGGATTAAAAGAGAAAAAATTATACTTCAGTTAACATTGCGATACTATATAAATATGGCGGTACAGTGGCGTAGTGGCTAGCACTGTCGCACTGCACCTCCAGGGTCCGGGGGGTTTCCATGTTCTCCCCGTGCTCGGTGGGTTTCCTCAAAGTTCTCCGGTTTCCTCCCACATTCCAAAGACATGCTGATTAGGTTAACTGGTGTCCCCAAAATGTCCATACAGTATGAATGTTCATTGGCGGCCTTACTACACTGGTACTACCACCAACGGTAATCATCATTGGAACTGGCCTCCATGGTCCCTTGTTGGACTACAGAGGCTCCTAGATGGATGGATGGACTATATAAACAAATGCACCAACCACTTCATTAGGCACACCTTGCTAGTATTTGGTTGGATCTCCTTTTGCTTTCAGAACTACCTTCATTTTTCATGGCATAGATTCGACAAAGATCTGGAATCATTCCTTAGAGAGATTTCAGTCCATATTGACATGATAGCATCACGTATCCCCGTATCTACTGGACTCTCCTCTTCAGCTCAACCCCAATTATGTTTTATTTGATTCTGGGCAAGGGACTGAGACAACCATGTCAAAAACTTTTGCCTGTGTAAGCACTGAAGCTTTTGGACGCTTTAAATCATTGCACATGTAGAAAATCCGACCATCACCCAGGTGTAACGTTATTTTTATGTTTGTATTAGAGGTGGTCCAATGTTGCCTTTCCTCTATAATCCTACATGGGGTGGCCTTTATTTCTATGTTGGAAATAAAGAACAGCATCCTCAATTATTTGCTGAGCTTGTCTAGAATCGCAATGAAATCAGAAAAAGCAATTAAATACTGAATGAGGGCATTTTTAAAATCATTACGCTAACAGAATCGACATCTAGGGTACCGTGATAATATTGTATCACATGGTCTCTGGTGGGCGGCACAGTAGCTTCGCACCTCCAGGGTGGAGGGTTCAATTCCCGCCTCACATGGAGTTTGCATGTTCTCCCCGTGCTTGGTGGGTTTCCTCCAGGTACTCCGGTTTCCTCCCACAGTCCAAAGACATGGAGATTAGGTTAATTTGGCATTCCCAAATTGCTTGTAGTGTGTGTGTGTGTGTGTGTGTGTGTGCCCTTCGAAGGATTGGCACAGAGAACGGTGAGCAACAAGCTGGGCGAGGGGCTCTTTTTATACGAAATCACAAAAATGGGGACAACCTACTTAGCTTGTTTAAGCCCAGGTAAAGACACACATACACACACACAAACAAACACACACACACACAGAATGTCTAAAAATGATTAAAACCTGAATGCTGCATAATAGGCCACGATTAAGCCATGCTTCAACCATGAAGTGTTTTATTTTTTCTAAGTTTTTTTAAATCCTCTGTCTTTAAAGGCATTTGCTATTTCCATGACCTGTACCTTGACATGATTGCTTTCTTGCTTCAGTACTTCCTGGTTGATACACAGTTGCTCTCTGGAACCCAGAACACAAATCTTCGGCCTGTAATTAAAACGAAATAAAAAAAACACTTAAAAGCAAGATAAGCAAGTGTGTTCCTTTCCCAAGCTCGAACCCTCATCGAGACTTTTAAATAAAGAACATGAGAAACTACCTTGAAAAGCACTGTAAGCCTTCTCGCAATTATCAACCATCATACCATCACTGACCTGTAGGACGTGTTCTTGAGCTCGCTGATCACCTGGGTCAACTGTGAATGTGTCCTCGATGCGTAGATGATCTTGGGAACGTCTGTGTAATACGCTGCAAGGAGAGTGTTTAAACTCAATCAAAGTCTTGTTTCACACATTTTGATGCCGAAAGTTTGGAAAGGAAACAAGGGTCCACAAAGTTAAGGTCAAATTAAAAGGAACATTCAGTGCATCACTCCGCTGTGCGAGTCGTAAACTTGGAACTCTACTCCTCGTACCTGCCGTTTCACCGTCAGTCGCTGTTGTTCCCCAAGATGACATCGGCCTGTCTGGAAAAAGCTCGGCTCCTCCCATCCTCTCTGCAATCTTACGGGCGGATATGGAGTCTTTGAAATACGCCCTCCAGCCAAGCGCGGCGCAAAGCAGGCAGAGGGTTTTCCCCGTTCCAGTTGGACTCTCGAGCACTCCATTTACTTTCTATAACAGGAAAATAACACTGCATGAACTGAAACGCGACCGAGACATCAATCAGCTGCACAAACCTAACAGATCTTATGAAAACCTCATCGAAACCTCAACTTTAATTTAGACGGATGTGAAATCTCATTGGCCAAAGCAAAGAATTTGAACAATGTTCAGCAGAAATACACTCCTAATGTGATTCCAGAATATTAAAATGCAACAATCATTATAACTATATACAGAGGTGGCCAAAAGTATCGAGACAAACGTGAAATCCAATGTTTTAATTACATTCTCAAATTTTTAAACTAATTGATTTGTTTAAAATAAGTGATCAGTTTTCTGTGGTCTGAGGGTGCACCTGGTGCCGAAACAACCTGCAGATGAGCATAACCATTACTGGTGACGAGACCTGGATTCATCACTACGAGCCTGAGAGTAAACGGCAGGGTATGGAACGGTCAATCGCCGACCGAGAAAAAGGTCCGAAGTCATCTATTAGCTGCTTTCAGTTTCCTGGGATTCTCAAGGGCCAGTATTGGGACATAATCAGAAAAAAGGTCCAACAATCAACAGTGCTCATTACAGTGAGATGCTGATTGAAGAGCTGAAGCCTAAACTTCGGATTAAAAGCAGAGAGAGACTGCTATCCAAGGGTGTCGTGATCACGCATGACGATGTACGTCCGCACACCTCTGCCCACTCTGTCGACACGTTTTGAGGTGTTAAAGCATCCTCCCTATAGTCCTGATCTTGCTCCATTAGACTTTCACCTGTTTGGTCCCCTGAAAGCAGCCATACGAGAACGAGGATTCACTTCTGATGTGCAGTTGTGGCTCACAGCTCAGCCTAAAACATTATTTAATGAGGGAACACGAAAGCTTGGTTTGTGCATCTCATGCTGGAACAGGTTTCTCTCAGTTCCTTTGAAGGGGAATTTTATCACTACAGCATATACAAATATCTTCTACAATATTGAGCTTTACAGTTTACAGTTTAGGGAAGGAGCACATGTGGGTTTGATGGTCAGGTGTCCATCAAATAGGGTAATACAAGATTGTAAAAGAAAGGCCACCATTCACAGTATCCTATAACAGTAAGTCCCCTAGTGTTTAATTGCTAACTTATGGTTATAAGTAATAACTTCTTATCTTTATAACCTACTTACTTATGGGTCTATGACTATAGGAAAAGATGGATCATAAAAATCTCCTGAAATGTATTTCTTCTTCACACCTAGAACTTTTTTATAGACTAGTAACACTCAATAGCGGTAGCACTAATCATAACTATTTACAAAATCGCTTCAATGTCTAAGACAACTTAGTTTTTAATTATGTCAAAATCAATTAATTATTAAAACTGTCAAATGTATTTTAAAATAAAACTCTTTTGTGAAACAGTCACACCAGTGACATATACTATATGGACAAAAGTATTTGGCCAAAGCTGCAATGACATTGTACACAAATACATATACTTTATCATGAACTTGGTCTCCCTTTTGCAGGTATAATGTTTCCACTCTTCTTGAAAGGCTCTCCACAATATTTTGGAGTGTTTCTGTGACCCATTCATTCTGTAGAGCATTTATGAGGTCAGGCACTGATGTTGGACGAGAAGGCCTGACTCGCAATCTCCGTTCCAGTTCATCCCAAAGGTGCTCGATGGGGTTGAGGTCAGGGCTCTGTGTGGGCCAGTCAAGTTCTTCCACACTGAACATCAAACCATATCTTTATAGTCCTTGCTTTGTGCACTGGGACACAGTAATGTTGGAATAGTTGCCACGAAGTTGGAAGCATAGCATTGTCTAAGATGTCTTGGTAGACATCTTAGATGTAGAATAGAAGAATTAAGATTGCTCTTCACTGGGGTCAAGGTGCCTGATTGAAACACCTGAATTAAATAATTAACAGGTTTGGACAAATACTTTCAGTGTATTTTGGTGTGACTGATATTTATTTCATAAACTTTATCCCCCTTTTTCCGAATTTTTCCGATTTTCTCCCCTAATTTTTAGTAGTATTCAATTCCACCCCGTCGCTAGAGGGAGGGCCGCAGACCGACCCACGTGTTTCCTCCGATCCACGTGGCGTCACCGCACATTTTTTTCGAACTGCTCGCTCATGCACTGTTGGGGGCGGCGTAACACACTCGGAGGAACAGCGCTATCCGCTCCCTCCGCCTGCGCGAGCTCACAGACGCCCTGATTGGCTTGTAGAGCCGTCATTAATGTGGGAGCACTAGTACCTCTCATCCCTCCCCCCTGAGAGAGCTCGGCCAATCAGCTCTCTCTAGGCCTCCGGCTGTGAAAGGTTTACAGCATCGCCCGGGGTTCGAACCAGCGATCTCCGGATGATAGGGCGAGCGCTTTACCACTGCCACCATATTTATTTCATATTATTAATCATTTTAATCATTTTAATCAATGATTGTTTCATGATTTTAATGTTTATAAGATATTGATGTTACTGTAAATCAGATTTATTTCATGAAAGAAATATATTTATATGAAAAGTATTGGTCCCACTTTGATGCATGATCAGAGTGACAAGATAGTTAATTTTTTTTAATGCTACAATTATAAAAATATTGAACATCAAAAGTAAATTCTTTATTTTTAATGATTGAAAGTACATACTATATTTTATGGGGACAAGTGGCCTGATTGAAACACCTGCATTCAATAATTAACAGGTTTGGCCAAATGTCTTTGTCCATATGATGTAGTTTGGAGTGACTGATATTTATTTTAGATTATTAATTATAATCAATTACTGTTTCATAATTTTAGTGTTTTAGTTCTTTTGTAAGATAATGATGTCATTGTGAATCAGATTTACTTCATAAAAAAACATCTTTAGATGAAAAGTATATGATCCCACTTTGATGTATGATCAAAGTGACCAAGACATTCCTTTGTCTTTTATTTAAATAAATAAATAAAAAAAATGCTACAAACATTGAACATCAAAGTAAGATTGAAATTCTGAACATATACAAGTAATGTGTCTCTCATTTAAATGATTTTGGCATCAGCAAAACTAAATGACAGCACTTTCCACCATGTTTGTAGGATGACCCTGATTCATTTTTTTACACTTTAAATATAATTTGTTTACAGCTGGTCTGATGTTTAGCAGTGTAGACTTTTGTTTACATTTTAGACAAGGTGTTAGATCTGAAAAAATACGTTTTTTCTTTTTTTTTTTGAAGAAAAAAAAGAGAAATATTAAGCACAAACAGAGCATGATGTGACTTACGTTTTGCAGACACTCGATCACTTTGCTCATGTAATCTGTCTGGCATGGATACGGAGTGAACGGGAAATCCACACTAACTCCTCTTAAAGTAAGAGAAGGCATTGTGCTACAACCCGGAACTAAACACTAAACACTCAAACAACTACTTACAAAACATAGTCACTGCATAAAATTAAAGATTTAAATCGATTTTAATACAATAATCTAATACCCATGTTTACCCCAAAGACCCATCAGATCACCACCGGCCCGTCCTGTGTTCATGATAGCGCGCTATATCTCTTCTTCGTCTTTTTTTACGACTTGACGAAATATGTTCTAATGTACGCGACTGCCATCTACAGGTGACAGAGCTGTAAGCGCCTCAGAGTGTCTGAGGAAGGATCTTGCTACACAAACCGGAAGTACGTTGTAGTTTAAATTTTTTTTAAAAATAATAATAATAATCATAAAAACACTGATATACTTATCACTTCAAATATCATTAAAAAGTCTAATTTTATCCCTGTTGTGAACAGCAAACCTCAGGAATACATTCACTCACTCACTGTCCATACCGCTTTATCCTGTATACGGGGCCTGTACCCTTTCCCAGGAGACTTAGGGCATGAGACGGGGTACACCCTGGACAGGGTGCCAATCCATCACAGATGACACTCACACGCTCATGCACACACTACATTTAATTTGGGAACATTTACAGCATTCTCCATCCAGAATATGTATCCAGGTGCCAGACCATGAATAGCAAATTCTGCTGCCAGGTTTTAAGGCATCTGGCGAAAGTGACCGGATCTGTGGCATGCAAATCTCTAAACGTTTTTGATATCCCCTCGTATGAGTGTGATAGCCCAGTGTCAAAAAACTTTTGGTCATGTATCCATAACACACCGAACCAAGTTGAGTTCTTTATGAAAGATGGCTTTAAGAAAACTTTAGCTTATATTCGCATTGATTTTGATTATATGCTGTGACATGTCACTTCTACAAGGACCATCATTTCCTTGGGGAGTATTACGTACTAGGGGAAGGTTTGGATTATTTCTTCTGTCTTAAATCAAAATTGAGGTGCCTATAAGTATATAACCATAGGTCTTGGTTGTTATAAGTATATCCCTGCTCTGCGCACTTATGGTGAAGTATGTCACCCAGAAAGTGAGTATGGTGTAAGTAATCAGGGTCAAATTTCAACAACCCTTGTTCCATGTAAAAGAGATTCAAATTAGGCTTCTGCAGTCCTACTGCGATAAATCAAGTTGGTATACTGTATTTAAGTTATGATGTACAGTATTTAGTACAAATCTAACTATTTTCTTTCTACTGCTAACGTCTAGCCCTGGGAAAAGAAAACAGTTAAATTGGAGTAAATCTTAGAATGCATTTTTACATGAAAAAAAGGTTGTGAAATTTTGCCCTGATTACTTACATAGTATTTGCGATCTGAGTGACAAACTTGACAAACAGTCGGTGTGCAGAGCAGAAAAGACCTATTGTAATGCAGTTATATGCACCTCAACTTTAATTTAAGACAGACTTGAAAGAATCCAAATTATCCCCTTAACACGGCATTATAGTTCTTTTAAATTTCAGAGGCAGGCTCTGTTTCCACAACAATAAACATATTTAATTTATTAATTTTGAGTTGCTTAAACAGCATTATTCTCACTTAGCAGAACACCTAGTTGAGACGTCTTGGTCGAGATCATTCTCTGCTTCCTGCTAAAGGTATGTATTTATTTTATATTTTAAAAAATCCTTTTGAATGTATAATTTTGTTCCTTCTCACCAACTATAATACCCAGGCTATTTTTAGATGGCAGCGTGCATGCTGTTTATTTTCCTGACTGTACTCATTATGAAAGATCTATTTTTAGTATCCATATACATGGCTGTGGCTGGCATCTATGAGACACAGTGATGCAATCATAACATTGATTATATTATACCCAATGAGCACAAGAATGCTTGTAGATCTAGAGTTTAATCTTGAAGCTTTTGTAAAGGAGGACATGTTACTGTTTTAGCTTTTTTGGCATCACCACTTCACAGCTGCAGAGTCTGGGATTGGGTCCTGAGATCGGGTTGCAAGTGTTGCAAATGTTGTGAGTATCAGTGGTTCTTAGCTCGGCTCCTGGAGGACCACTGCCTTGCACATTTTAGTGTTTTCACAGCTCGCAGCACACCTGCTTTAAAAGCAGAGCCCTCTGAATATCATCATTAACTGATCAATTAGCCCACTTTACTCATTCCCTGCAAAGACTGCAAGAGCTATTTAAAAGCTGATTCATTTGCCTTTATGCTCTTTCCATGTTTAAGATCAGGAACAACGATTATTGTGTGTCTAACAACGATTAAATGGAGAACACATGTTATGCTTGGTGTTTAAAACTCTAAGTGGAGCTGTGTTACACAATCTCAGTGTATACTCAGTATACAGTACTCAGTAATGTAGGGTTTCTCAAATACAGTTATATCAGAGCAGTGCTCTGCATGATTTCACAATTTCTTTCATCTCGACAAACCTGATCCAAATTATGGAGAGCTGGATAATTAGCTCATGAGCTAGACTACGTAGGTGTGATGGGAATAGGGATGAGCAATCCTAATATCATTTTCAACCTAGAAAAAACTTTGAAGTCTTCTTGTGTGTATATATAAAAATGGAATTTGTAATTTTCCACAGTAAAAATGTTGGGATTTTGCTTATTTAAAGGGATAATGCAGGAAAAAAACAAGTGTTCTGAAGGTCAACTGAAAGTCAACATGAATCTCACTCATTCATTCACTCGTCTGTACTGTTTTATCCTGTATATAGGGTCACGGGGCACCTGGTGCCTGTCCCAGGAAGCTTAGGGCTCGAGGCAGGGTACACCCTGGACATGGTGC
The DNA here is from genome assembly GCA_028565275.1 of Leiocassis micropogon. Lineage (NCBI taxonomy): Eukaryota > Metazoa > Chordata > Actinopteri > Siluriformes > Bagridae > Leiocassis > Leiocassis micropogon. The sequence goes on along the minus strand of JAOVVA010000004.1, from coordinate 22,411,222 downwards.
CAATCCATCACCGGGCACACACAGACACACACACTCACATGTTTATTCACATACTACGGGCAATTTGGGAACACCAGTTACCCTAATCTGCATGTCTTTGGACTGTGGGAGGAAACTGGAGTGCCCTGCGGAAACACACTGAGCACAGGGAGAACATGCATCTCACAGTCCATGCACATAGACCCCGAGGCAGGAATCGAACCCAGACCCTGGAGGTGCAAGGAGACAGTGCTACGTCACCGTGCCGCCTAATTTAATACTGACAAATATAATCATACATTTGCTTTACATATGTTTTTTCACATCTGCACTATTGTTAAATTCTGTATTTTAATAATAATAATAATAATAATAATAATAATAATAATAATACTAGCAAGGATCATGAAATAAAGCAGAGTCATACTGGGTCTCATTTAAATCTCATATAAGTAAATGATAGCCCCCCCCCCCCACCCCCACCTTTTCCCAGTCATCAGGCATCATACCATGCAACCTGCGTTATTCTTCAAGCTTCGTCAAATCCCTTTTTTTAGATGCATTATAAAGTGCTAATTCCTATTGCTGCTACATTTACGACAAATGTTATATTCGCCAGAGAAAAGCAAATTCTGTTTTAAAATTAAACTTCACCATACAGTACTTCCTAAAATCTGTTTCCCACATAGATCGATTTTGTACCAAAGCAGACTGAGATGCAAAGGCACAAAAATAGGTACAAGCAGACAGACAAATCTAAAGCTGGAGTTGGGTACTGTGTGAACACTGTAGGTTGGTGCTTCCCCCAATTCTAGGAGTGGTTCGGCGTAGGGTCCGAGAGAATGAAAAAGTCAAGTCAAATCAAGGTAAAAAATTTTGTTGTCATTGCTCTGTATAGCTTGAATCCATTGGAACAAAATATTGTTTCTCCAGGATTATTGTGCAAAACATAACAGTTTGCAAGACTACATTAATTGCAAATAAACAACAGTGTGTGATGGACATTGACTGAAAACTGTAAACCATTCGTAGGGAAGCAGCACTTTATGTTCCATAAAGTGTCAAATGCAGATTGCAAAGAGCAGGTGTTCAGTGGTATTTAGTCCCACTGTGTTAGGTGTTTGATTAATCTGGATAAGTGTTAGGAGCCAGCAGGGTGTTGAGTACTGTGACTGCCTCAGGGAGGAAACAGTTGCAGAGTCTGCTTGTACTTTTGTATCTGTCAGATGGCAGAAGGGTGAAGAATCCATGAGAAGGATTAGGGAATCGTCCACAATGATGTTGGCTCTGTGGATGCAACGGTTGATTTATGAGGTGCTGATGGGTATAGCGACACTGATGGTGTTTTAAGCTGTTCTTACAAAACAGTGTAGGGTCTTCTGGTTGAATACTATGCCATTCCCATACAACAAAGTGAGAGAGCTGATCTAGATGCTCTCTATTGTTCATTTAAAGAAGATTGTAAGGATGTGAGGGGTGAGGTATTTGTGTTGAATGCATAGGAAGTGGAGACTCTGCTGTGCTAGCATGTGGTCCAGGAGAGGTCCTCAGTCATGTGCAAATTGAGAATCTTGAATCTCTCCACAGTTGTTCTGTTAAGTGGTGAGAGGTCTCCTCAGTTCCTTTTAACATCTCTTTAGTCTTATAAGCATTTCGAGAGAGATTGTTGCATCTGCATCATTTTGCAACCTTTTTTAGTTCCTCCCTATAAGCTGACTCATCATTGTTGCTGATGAGGGCCACAACTGTAGCGTCATCAGAAAACTTGATGATGTGATTTCAACTCATGAGTCAGCAGGGAAAACAGCAGTGGACTAAGCACACAGCCCTGGGGAGCACAGTGTGGTGTGGTGGTGTGGCAGGTGTGTTTGCCGGGTCTCTCAGTAAAAAAGTCTAGGATCCGTTTGCAGAGGGAAGTGTTCAAACCCATCAGGCTCAGCTTTGTTATCAGTTTTTGTGGTATAATTGATTGAATGCTAAAATTGTAAGAAATATGGTGTCCTCTGTAAAGCAATCTGGGTGGTGTCTAAACTCTAAAGCGGTCAATACGCGTAGGACTTAACTTTGCTGCAAAAAGTAAGTTTGAGTCTCAGGTCCAGTATGAAGTGCCAGACCATCTGCCCTGGACATAATTAAGGTCATGGTTGATGATGTAAGACTGCTTGATGTTGCTTCTGTCACCAGATGGCTTGGACATGTGCTGCCTCACTTGTTTGTTTACTTTTTCACCAGATTCTTCTGACTAGTAAAAAAAAACTGATGGTGGATAGGTTGAAGGACACACTGGAAAGCGCTTAGACCAGAAAACAAGGCAGTGAGTGTGTGTATTCAAGTGTGTATTTGGCCTGTGGTTGGTAACAGCTCCAGCTTATTACTGCAGTACATTCTCAATGTCTCGATTTAAGAAATACCACTTTCACACATGTTTATGTTTATACTTGAGCTGAATGACCTTGTCCTTACCCCTGATTTCCAAGCGTCTCTGCCACCAGGAAGTCTATTCCCGTAGACTAGCCCACCACTTTTCTGTATTTAGCCTGCCATCTGATGCAACTGAGGAAGACAGGGAAGGAGACTCGCATCTTGTAAGCCATATGTTTCTCACTAATTACAATCTGAGGCATTTCACTTCATTAACTTGGCTCTGATTGTGTGGATTTAGAAGGCATCTTAAAGGACACTCAATTAGGTTCAAGGTCATATAGCTGTTACGTTACATTACCACACTGAAATGTAAGCCTGTGTCTTGAAACTCTGACCATTTACTGGGAAATCAGAGAGGTAACATCAGGTCTGTAATTTAACACTGTACTGTACAGTCTGCCTTAAAAAAAAAAGCTAGGCCTGCATCAGTGAGTACAGTATATCCTTAAAAAAAATAAAACATGAAAAATGCCCAAAATACTTTTCTATAGCTTTTGAAGTATTCCTTGATTTACATGAATATACTCTATTACGAGCTCCTAGTCATTATAAGCAACACTTGTGTAAAAACAATTACTTGTGTAGCAAAATCTGCAGGTCTAGCCAGGTGTTTCGTTCTGTCACAACCATCTGTTTGGTGCAGATGACATATAACCATGATATTTAAAACCCCCCATTGTGTTGGCAAGCCAGGCTGCATTTCAGGTGTTCCTCATTCAGGTGCACATGATGCGGAGATGCTGAATAGTTGATGAGAGAGTCGAGACTGGCAGTGATGACGGGAAGGAGAGAACGGAAAGTCTTGTGTTTGCGATCCTCTTTGCTACCCTACTTGGACAAATGAGAGTGCTGGAAGAATTACTGTTTGTGTGAGCAAGTAATCGGGAAGAAAGGCAAGATCAGCATAAAAGAAGTCCAGAAATAAAAATTGCCAGAGGCGAGCAGTGATGTCAAAAGTGGTTTCGTGATCAGCGTGCTTAGTCAGGAAACAGAGATGGAAAAGCAAGCACCTGGGACCCGCGGATACTTCAGCTGGGACGCGTGCAGAAATCTGCTGCTGCCCCAGTTAAACAGGCAGTCTCTGTATGTGTACGGCAGTGAAGTAGCTGTGGAGAAGGAGTGCATCAGACAAAGAGAGAATGGAGTTTTTGTCATTCATCCGTTCAGTCTTTTCAGGTACTGTCTGCTTGGTCAAAATAGTGTTTAAGTGTTGTTGTTGTTTTGCATTCACATACTGAGGCACAACACTTTTACATTTTTTTAATAGAATTTTTACATTTAGTTATGGTAAGTTTAGTCTACTGAGGCTTGTGGTATAACCTTGAAGAGATTCTCCAGTTCATAGCTCAGAAGGTTTAAAATGTCCAAGATGATACAACAAAAAACTGTTCTAAATGACCTGAATGACCCTTCTTACATACAGTAAAATTGTACATTTTGAGAAGCAGTAAGGTCAACTACAAGTATCATCATTCTTAACTGTAATAATGGTTCATTCACATCTTTGTTTTGTAATTGTATGAACTGAATATGGCTGCACTTTTTTGCTGTTGTTCTTGTTCAGGAGTTACTACATAATGTGCATGGTTGCCATAACGTTTCTGAACCTCATTGGGATCCCGATAGAGATCGCTTTTTTAGACGGTCAAGGTGGAGTAGGCTGGGAGGGATTTAACGTCTTCTCAGACACTCTGTTCCTTATAGACGTGGGACTCAACTTTCGCATGGGGATCATTTCTGAGGACAACGAGGTAAACTCAACTCGTGTTACTAAGCCCTTGCAATATGAGTTGACGGCAAAAATTTGGCATATTGGCCTGTTTTTAGTCATAATGTTATAATATTGTCATTATTAACATATTACACAAATATACATAAAGTGTACTGTTGTAACACAAAGTAAATGAAGTCATGGACAGATGTTTCTAATTTAATCCGTTTTGAGATGTTTGGTCATTTGGCATAGCATTGATCAGCTTAATTAGGAGAACACATTAACATCCACATTAACAATTAGAGAGTAGAAAATGAAAGTGATAAGCGTGAAGCACAACAAAGCTATGGTTACACTGATGAATTTTATATGCAGTTTAAATGATGTTTTAATGAAGCAAGTAAATTACCAGGGCATTAAGTGAGTAGGAATATACTGTATAACATTACTTTAACTGAACACATTACCCAGATATCAACAATATTCAAATTAAGAGCAAAATTTCCATTCAAATTATTCAATTTTCACCAAAAATGTCATTTATTTTAGTAGAATAGACATAATATCAATATGCAAAAGCTACACAAAGCAGAATATTTTTTTGAGTGTAGACCTAACTTTTTTTATGTGTTTATATATCTTGTCTATAAATCTTTAACCCTCTGATTTGCTGCTACTACAAGAATAAATAATAAAATGTGATTTTAATCTCTTCACACGATGGCTGTTCAAGCCAAACCGGGACTTTTGATGAGACTCTTAGCCACAGTATAATATTTGAATGGTATGTCCATGAATGATGATCGAAATTGATGGATAATTTGTCGGAAACTTGTGAAAAAGACGCATCTGTCTGTGGGAACTGTACACACTATCATTCACCAACACACTTTCACATGTTTGGGTCATTAAAGGAGTTCCTGGGAGGCTAGTGTTTAAGATGTGATTCAGGCAGTACTGAGAAAACTTTCTACCTTGGTGGTATCCAAGCACTAGTGAAATGCTGGGATAATGGATTAGTTTTACTCTCTCATCTGGTCCACTTTTTAAATGAAGTGTTCTGTTATTCTTCACAATCAAAAGTCTCAGGTTGACTTGAAAACCTCTCATTGAAAGAAGTAAGAAATAAAAGCAATTTTATAATCGCCGTTAGAGGTTTTAATTCTGTAAGAAATGAGTGCCTAGAATGTTACTTACAGCCAACATCTTAATGTAGTCTTTTGTAGTTGTATTAGAAATATTGTGCATTTTTGTTTACTTATAGTGTTTGTATGCTCTTAAATTATGGTGGTGAGGTGTTTAGAGATTTTTAACTCATGTTATTGAAAATGTTCTTCTCTGTGATAGATATTTCACTGACAATTAAAGTATATACAGTAAAGGCCTACACTCTTGAAACTATGCATCCTAAACTAGCAATCATGTCAGTAAAACCTTTATTCAGTCAGGCTTGACAAAAGGGTAAGCCACACTACTTTAGAATATGACATTTTCCTTTGCATGTACATACTCAACAGCATGAGAAAATAAAAAATGAAAGATAAAATTGTCCTCACCCTGCCTTCTCTCACACAGGGGGCCATTCTCGATCTGAAATCCATTCGACAAAACTATTTAAAGAGTTGGTTTATACCAGATATGATCGCGGCATTTCCAGTGGGTTACATCATTCTGATTGCGGTAGGATTTTATTAGTTTAAACAAATCCTTATGTACTGATATTCAGGTACTGATATTCAGGTACTGCTGTTCCCCAGGATCTGCAATATCATGGCGATTCTTCTAAAGCCAATAAAATGGTGCGGATCCTGATGTTTGTGCGGATCCTTAGCCTGGTGCGTCTGCTGCGTGTCTCTCGTCTGGTCCGATTCTTTAATGAAGTGGAGAAAGTGAGCTACTTCATGATTTTTAACCTCTACTTTTCCACTTTTCTCTATGGAAAGCGATCTTCATTTTAAAGCTGCATATTCATATTCCATGCCAACATCATTATTGCATATCTAATTGTTTAAACCTAATATTTGACTTCTCTGCTTGCTAGGTCTCGAATGCCAACCTGGAGGTGGTTCGAGTTTTGTTTCGAATCCTTTCTCTGTTCATGATGATTTTTCTGCTGTGCCACTGGAACGGTTGTGTGCAGTATTTCGTTCCAATGCTGGAAGAGTTTCCATCTGACTGCTGGGTCCGACGAGAGAATCTCATGGTAATTTGATATTCAGTTAGAGAGTCATTCAAGATAAGAGAGAAAACAACACTACTAAACGATTTATTTATTCATCCCAAGTGAGAAATTTAAATGCTGTAGCCGCATCCAACACCCATGCAAGTAAAGCAAGACAAATAAAAAGAGAATGAAATTAAAAATAATAAAGAAATAAATGGCAGCACGGTGGCTTATTGGTTAGCCCTGTCGCCTTGCACCTCAGGGATCCGGGTTCGATTCCCGCTTTGAGATCTGTGTGCATAGACTTCCCATGCTTGGTAGGTTTCCTCCAGGTAATCTGGTTTCCTTCCACAGTCCGAAGACATGCAGATAACGCTAATTAACATGCCCAAAATTGCACATAGTGTATGAATGAGTGTGTGTTTGTGGATTGTGAACCCCGCCTCATGTTCTAACTCTCCTGGGATAGGCCTCAAGGCCTCCCACGACCCTGTATACAGAATAAAGTGGTATAGATGATGAGAGAAAAATAAATAAATAAAGTAACAGAATAAAATCAAATAATAATAAATATCTATCTTTAGCTGTCTAGTTCCAGTGATCCTGCACCCACCGTAGCCTCAGTTTCCTGTTCTTGGTGGACTAGAGGGAAGTCTGATACGCTCCACCTCAAGGTTCAATGTTGCGCATTCTGAGATAGCCTTTCTGCCTGCTTAAACAAGTCTCGTCGTTCTGCTCTGATTTCACTTATTGACAAGGCATTTCCCATTTCCCGATTTGTTCACTTTTTACACCATCCTGCGCAAGCTCTAGAGACTGTTTAGTGTAGCGATCTGCCATTTCTGACATACTCAAGCCAGCACATCTGGCACCAGCAACCATATCCCAGTCAAAGTCACATTTTTCAGCAATTCTGTGTTAGATTTGAACATTTAATAAAACTTTTTTTAACCTGTACTCTATGTGCATGATTTTATGCATCATATTGTGATTGGTGGTCTTGTTAAATTAATATGGTCTGGGTTTAACTCCAGATTTCAATGGAAATGGTTTAATAGAGAAAAGGCCTGTGATGAAAGCTCTCTTGTGTGCAGCGTGAGCTGCTCTGAGCTCAGTGTTCAGTGTTTAGTACACTATATGGGCAAAAGTATTTGGTCAAACCTGTTATTTATTTAATTTAGCTGTTTCAATCAGGCTACTTATCCCCAGTGAAGGCCAAGCTTAATGCTTCAGCATACCAAGACATCTTGGAACGGAGATTGTAAGCCAGGCCTTCTCGTCCAACATCAGTGCCTGACCTCATAAACGGTCTACAGAATGAATTAGCTCGAATTCCCACAGGAACAATAAAAATTTTGTGGACAGCCTTCCAAGAAGAGTGAAAGCTGTTTTAGCTGCAAAAAGGGGACCGACACCGTATTGAAGTATATAAGTATATAAGTATAAGTATAAGTATATTATTTATTATGTCATTGCCGATTTGGCCAAATACTTTTGTCCATATAGTATAGGTGTTGTTAGGATGCTTACTTGCTTCAAGATACTTCGTACAGTTCCTACTATTTCAGTTCAGAAAATAATGCAGTTCAATTGGTTATTGTTCTGCTTATATTAATAACCAAAATTGGTATTTTTCAGAACGCTTCAGTGGGAGAGAAATATTCCTTTGGTATTTTCCGAGCGCTCTCACATATGACAGCAATATCATATGGTTCCTCGGACGCACCGACAAGTAAATCGTTTACTTGCATCCAGACAATTAATCAATGTATCAGTCTGTTTTTGACCATTAAATGAGTATCTTCTGTGTTTTTATTTTATTCTTGTCACTTAAGATGAGGTAGAGCTGTGGATTGTCATGACCAGCATTATGTCAGGAGCTCTAATGTACACGGTTTTGGTTGCCAACACAGTCGCTCTGATGACTGATGCAGACCTCACAGCAAAAGCCTACAAGATCAGGGTACAAGATCAAACTCCCATTTTTCTTCCAAGAGATTAATGACTTTAATTAATTAATGAGACGTTTTTAAGGAAATGACATTATCATGTATACATTGCTATTTTAGTTGAATCATCTGGAAGACTATATGACCTTCATGAAGCTTCCCAAAGAGCTGCGTATTCGCATCAGCAATTACTTTCAGGCTCGCTATGGAGGAAAGTGGTATGATGAAAAGGATGTCCTGAACTGGGTGTCTTCATCCATTAAGGAGGTAGCATTAAGTCATTTACCTTCTTATTAACCAGGTTGTAACTGTCATTGAATCCATATTTTTAAGCTTTTCGAACTGTTTTTGTTTATTTAATGAAGGAGATTTTGATGATCATGTGCTCGGGCCTTGTGAGAAGAGTCCCCATCTTTCGCAACTGTGAAACCAACTTCATCAACACCATCCTTTTCCATCTGCAATATGAGGTTTTTCAAGAGGGTGACGTCATTGCGGATCCGAACACCCCTGGCGATCGTATGTTCTTCATCGAGCATGGGCAGGTCGCCGTGGAGACAGAGACTTCTCAGACGGAGCTGTGTGATGGAGGCTACTTTGGAGGTCAGTATGAAATGCAACTGCTTAATAACTACTATGCATATTATAATTTTTGCATGTTACAATTTTTAGCTACAGTCAGATGCATAATTATTGGCATGCTTGTTATTGAAGTTTCAATAAGGTTATAGCCAGCACTAATTCAAGTACTGTACATTAAAGAACATTTGTGGAACTTCAACATAGCATAATATCAATGTGCCTTTGTTTTTAACCCGTACTGAGCTGGAAACCTAGACCAGTAATACAGAATATAGAATCTCCTAAAGAGAGAATCTCTCTAGATCCTCCAGGTCTCAAGTTATCTCTTGTGGAACTCTCCTCTTCAGTCTAAGTCACTTGCAGAATTTGTCTGCCATAATTCATGGTACTATGAATGCTGATTTCTAAAAATCAAAACCTCACACTGACACAGACCCACTGGCCACTTCATTAGGTACACCTGCGCTTTAAAGCAGTTATCTAATCAGCCAATCACATGGCGGTAATGCATTTAGGAATGTAGACATGGTGCAGATGATCTGCTAAAGTTCAAACTGAGCATCAGAATGGGGAAGAAAGGTAAATTAAGGGACTTTGAATATGGCATGATTGTTGGTGGCAGACGAGCCTAAGTATGAAACTGCTGATCTTCTGGAAAATATTCAGTGAGTTGCTAGTTTTTTTTTAGGTGTACCTATGAATTGGCTGGTGAGAGTTTGCGAGAGAGTGTGTGTGTGTGTGTGTGTGTGTGTGTGTGTGTGCATATATATA
>JAOVVA010000004.1:22374829-22400056 GCA_028565275.1 Leiocassis micropogon | reverse complement strand
ATATTTATTTTTTTTTTTTTTACTTATTTGTAATGCTTTCAATAATTCAGCAGAAAAGCTACAGTATGAAGTAGTGTTGTCTTATACATTGTTTCTAGCCCTTGATCATTGATATTAATCATATGTTTGACCCAAACTAATACAAATTTAATCTTGATAATTATACTAAATAAGTATATAGACAGATAATTGCTTCTTGATGCTTAAAACTTGTTTATCTTAAGTGATGTTCTTGCCCTCTTTAGAGACATGTCTCATGACCAGAGGAAAACATGTGGCTACAGTTCGAGCTCTGACTATATGCCAAGTTTTTTCTCTGTCTGTGGACAGTTTTTACAAAGTGCTTGAAGACTTTCCAGAAGTTTTGAAGAACATGAAGAGATCAAATAAGGTGGCCATAAATTTTATTTCATGCGCATAAAGATGTCAAAGGTTTGGACTAGAGGTTCCCAGCAGCACATCACGGACCAGCACATGAAGCTGAGTGTCTAATAACTGAGATCCCAAGAAGATATTTAGATTCAACTGGTTTATTTAAAATTTGAATTATTTGATTTGAATTTAAAATACAAAATTTTAAATAATTATTTAGTGCACCGGAGAGTGTCTGTACAATTTGCTCTATTTTTGTCTATAGAAAAGTTTTGTAGTCCTTGCTTTGTGGTAAAGAACAGCATTTTTTAGGTGTGCTCGGCAAAGATCACGTTTATTGATTTTTAAAAGTGTAAAATGCACACACACACATACATGTATACACTTTGAATGTATATAAACTGTATCAACATACAAAAATTAATACAATGTTTAGATGCCAACAGCTAATCAGACTTCTAACAGCTAATCATACTTAGATAACGACTTTTTGTCAGAGAACTGATTGTTTGATTTGTTGTACATATTAATAAATTCTTGTTTAGGTTAAACATAAATCACATCTGGTGTGCTATCCAAATATACAAACGGTTCCAGATGCTAGCCTGTGCTTATATTCATACTGGTAATATGAAGCCTGAGGAAAGGTGCACTTCATCTCCATTTTCCCGGGTACCACATAGATGGCAACATTTGTACCAAGTCCTTCTTGCAGCTTCTTTAACATCCGATTGGCTAGATATAGTCTGGCTTTACCCGGATCTTCCTCTATAGCCGCATAGACTTCAGGTGGCGGGTTTGGGATCTTCCATTCCAGATCCACTATCAGCTGATGGATGCGGGCTTTATCTAGGGAGGACGGGGTGTCCCGGTGACAGGCCACTACGTTGCAATTGGAAGCCTCTGAAAAAACTGAGATGAAGTGCTCCAGGCTGGGACAGCTGCTTTGCTCCTCAGTTTCCTCCTTGTCATCAACAGCAGCCTCTTTCCAACATGCCACAGGGGGGTGTACCATTACAGCCCAGTGCAGCCAATCATAATTTTTCTCTAAACATTTTAGAATTTCTGCCGCTTGCTGCTCTGGGCTGTTCGTGCTCCACCGAACCTCCAGGATCTGCTTTTTTACATCATCTTCAGCCTGTTCTCTGAAATAGCCAGAACAGAGCCCTCCCGTGGACTTCATTTTCCTGTACAAGCCCGCCATCCTGTCTGACCAGGTCTTTATAAGCAGAGCCTGATCTCTTCCTGTTAATGAAGCCTGTACAAAAAGGCATAACAGGCCTGTCCCAAGCACAAAATTCACCTGCAATGCAAAAAAAAAACTGCAGGTTTATACAAAGACCAAATGCAGATATAAATGCCTTCAAATTTAGAGCGCATTACTGGTAATGCTTTTATTACCAGATAAATGCTGTAAAACAACTGTAATATCTAAATAGTTTTTTTTGTTTGTTTTTTTTTTATAAAAAAGGAAGGAAAAATCCTTCCTCAGTGCAGGATACAACTGAGGCGAAGGGTCTTGCTTTAGGACCCAGCATGTCAGTTTAGTGGTGCTGGGATTTAAATACACTCTTTCATTTGCGTCTGTAAAGCCTTATCCACTAATCCACCACACCCATCATAAGTACTGTAGATTGTTTCAACCATTTCTATCACTGAATTAACTCCACTGAATAATTACTTTAAGTCAATGCAAACGAATTGTGCCAGTTGTGGTGTCTCAGTGGTCGAGGTTTTCAGTTCCACTTCAGAAGGCAATGTGTTTATATCCTCCATTATATCCCTCAAGTTTTATTTCATAATCTGATAATATAATTTTTTTACACTCTAACCTCTAAACTTTTATTTAAAAAAAAAAAAAAAAACGAGAGAGAGATTCAGCTCAGTTATTCCGTGATTACGTTTTTATTAACAAACATTTTCCCTCCAAAATTTAAAGATTAACACCAGAGGATCTTACTGTTCCATGTTGTTCACTGTATCTCTGTATCAGTACTTTCGTGTGGGAATTTTAGGTATATAAATCAAAGCAGCTCCTAAGTAAATAATCAGCGGGTGTTATCAGATGTCTTTGCTTTGTTCTTTGTCTTTCATGACTGCTATTTACTTTGTAATTTAAAACTATGTTAACTACTATCAAGGTTATCTTGTTTGCAAAGATATTGCCTATGAAATGTACGTAATCACTAGTACAATCATGACATCAAAGAATCATTGTTTTGTTATTTAGCTCAAGAATTTTCTTTTCAAAGTCACTGTGCCTAAATAAGGGGTTTAATTATTTGTCACATGTACTTTACAGCACAGAAAAATTATCTTTTTCACAAATCACAGTTGGGAAGCTGGAGTCAGCCAAGATACAGCATCCCTGGAGCAGACAGGGTAAAGGGCTTAAGGGTGGCAGCTTAGTGCTGCTGGGATTTGAACTGCCAACCTACTGATCAGTATCCCAGAGCTCCAACCATTTGAGCCACGACCGCCCCGTAACAAGAATTGAATTATCCATCCATCCAACCATCCATTTATCCTCCACAGGATGTCAGCGAGCCTGGGGCCCATTCCAGTACTCTTACAGCACAAGGCACAAGGTGTGATACACTCTGGATGTGGTGCCAACCCATCATAGGGCACAAGAACACACACTCACACACCCAATCACACAGTATGGACAATTTAATGCCAAACAGCCAAAACATTACTTTTTAGTCTGTGTGGGAAACCAGATTGTTCAGAGAAAATCCATAAAGTGTTGTCCCCTGGCAGTGCCGTGTTGCAGTAATTAGTACTGCAACATTACTTGGGTTTTCTTAATGTTTTCCAGTCAACTCCCAACCCCCAAAAACCTCTTAGTAGGTAGACTGGTTGAGTTAAAATGCCCCTAGGTGTGAATGAGTGTATTCGTTACATTTATGGGATTTGACAGACACCCTTATCAAGAGCCACGTAAATTTTATCTCATTATACGTCTGAGCAGTGGAGGGTTAAGAGCCTTGCTTAAGGGCCTAACAGCAGCAACCTGGTGGGGCTTGGGTCTGAGCATGGGACCTTCCAATCAGTAGATAAATGCCTTAACCACTGAGTTCCCCCTGCACTTGTATTAACATGTGTGTGGTTGTGGTGCCTTTTAAAAACCTGGCGTCCCATCTAGGGTGTATTCCTCGTGTCGGCCCTGTGTTCCTAATACACTGACTAGGATAAAAGTAATTACTGAAGCTAAACAATCAAATTAAATAACTGATTTAGACCTTCACATAAAGACTTTACATATACTGACCTTGACACAAAATTCTTTAATCTCCCAGCGCCTGGGCTTGCGATTAAGCACAAGCTTCTCCAACAGAGTGGGCTGATCGGTCAGCACAGAGATGCCCATCATTCGACTGTACAGCGCTGTCAGCTGCCGCTCCAGTCTGTACTCCTGAACAAAACTTAGAAAGATTTCTTTTTCACGTTTTGTGAACTCAGCCTGGGCTCTCACGGATGCTCCTAGCTGATTGTATACTACAGCCAAGTCATATTCAAGACAATGGACTTCCTCATCGGTCAGCAGACCTGGTCCAAAGGAGCTGAATTCATGATCAATGTAGTCTAAATTCTTCTTCACCAGATCCAAATCATCAGTGGTAGCACTGCCACTCAGATAGGAGCAGATTCCCTCGACAAGCACGCGCATGGTCTGCATGAACCCAACAGGTTCCAAAACTTTCCCAAACAGTGCCATGGTTTTGATGAGAAGAATATGGATAAACTGATTTTGGGGGAAAAAAAATTTATTATGATATTTTCAATGATCAAATCATTTATCCTGGTTATTTATATGTTTTTAGAATTAATTAGAAATTCTTTAAAAAAAATACATATTTATTAAAAGAGGGAGACTCACGAATATACAGATGAAGTGAGGTGTGAAATAACCTTCACTTTGGCTCTTGAATTTATACTTCCTCACTAGTACAAACAAGGACTTGATAACGTTTTTTCATTCTTTAGCTGCCCTTCAAATAACATTTACATTTTAAACAACCTGGTGCCTGGGAGACTATGTGAATTAGTTGAAGGGAGATTATGTGACTTAACATACATACTGTACATAGTTTGCAGATTGTTGGCGAACACCTCTACAAAGAACCAAGGCATTGTGTTAGTATTTGCCTGTCTGAGCTTCTCTGTCTCTGTTTTGCCTAGGCCCCACCCTGTTAAAGGATTTAGGGGAAAATCGAATTTACACAAATTGTCCATTTATGTCAGGCAAGTCAGCAAGTCATTTGCAAATGTTAGTGTTGAAATTCTGTTCTGCATGAAACTGACTTAGTTAATGAATGATGGAGTTTAATGGTCAGTAATTGCATGGTAAAGTCTACTCACACCTGCTAAAAAGAACATTATCTGGCAATTTGACAAACACTGAGGCAACCATGTGAAGATTTGAGAATGTATTTGGGAAGATTCAGGTTTTCAAAACCTGAAGAAAGCACAATCTGAACACTAAACTTGTCTAAACTGGTCGAATAAACTTAAGATAAGAGAAAAATAATGTGTTAACTGATGCTTTTTTAAATTACACCTTTGGCACAGCAATAATAAGACAGTGTACACAGGAAAGTTTGCCATTGCCTTGGTTTAAGATAATAATTGGTGCACTTAATGCCAGATTCACCTTGAAATTAGACCCGTGAATGTAAAACGGGCTTCTAGTAACTATCTCTGTTAGAATATGACTAATCTTTCCCAGTAGGAGGAGATGCCCTATGTGTGTCAGATAATCAGATCTTAAATCATTGTTATCTTACTGTAGATTATATTACAACATGACATTAAGGAGCAAAAAATTGTGTTGGAATGACAGCGGGGCTTCCCTTTAGACCTAGTTTTTAAATGTGGGTCAGTGATTTTGTGTGGTTTGTTTAGTACTAATTTGTGTTGACACTATGCTTGTGGAAAAATCAGATATGTTTATGTGCATGCTATCAATTCTTTTGCCTTGAAGCTTTAAAACGATTTAAATTTAAATTAAAACGAAATTTGGAAAAGGAGTTTGAAACGTGTGAGGACATACGGTGGCATGAAAAAGTATTTGCCCCCTTCCTGAATTTGTATTTTTTTACTTAAATGATTGAGATCATCAAAGAATTTTCACATTACACAAAGATAATCCAAGGAGAAATACAAAATGCAATTTTTAAATGATTGTCATTTTTTTCAAGGAAAAAGCTGTCCAATGCCCTATATGAAAAATTTATTATTTTAAGTAATTCTATTACATGGATGAACTGTGATTTTTGGAAAGCTTGCGGGACACAGGCTTGATTACTGCCAGACCTGTTGAATCAAGAAATTACTGAACTAGAACCTTTTTGATAAAGTGAAGCACACTAAAAGATCGAACAAAGGAGAAACTATCTAAAGAAATTCAAAAACAGATGAGAAACCCAATTTATTTGTCGCACATTTGCGTGCATCACTCTGGAAAGTTTTACAGAGCCATTTCAGGCTTTGGTACTCAAGCGAACCACGGTGAAAGCCATTATTCACAAATGGAGAAAATCTGGAACAGTGAAACAGAGATAAAATATAGTAGAGATAGGGGAAAATCGATTCAGATAAGAATCGTGACTCTACACTGACTCCAAAATCGATTAAACAATAATAATTTTTACATTTATAATAAAGATAAACTGATCAATCAGCCAGTGACCAGAATTGCCTAGTTTTCAGTTTGATTGGCTATGACTGGTAATCGGCCAATCAGCCTCAGATGCAAATGATTCTGCTTGTGGTGCAACAGAAATGTGTTTTTATGGAGTTACATTATTAAGTCTTGTGCATGTTAAAAGCCTTCAATCTGCCTTTTTCTAGAAACTGACGAACTAGTCTCAAAGCCACTCATTACACACACTTACATCAATCTCAAAACACCATGAGCGCTAGCTAGTTGAAAATCGAGTTAGTAGCCGCACATAGCCGCACATGAGTGTGCGGGTCGCAGCCACTCGACCCGCACACTCACTGTCGAGTTGAGTTTTGAGACTTTGGAGGCATTTGAGGCGGTAAAACATTGCGGTTTCTTTATAATCTATTTAACTATTTAAACATTTTCATTCCCTGTAGTAGGTGTGATGTTTGCTAATACAATGCTGCTCAGTTAAATATTAAACTCATGTATTCGAATTGCAGTAGTTTTGTATTGATTAAATGCTGCATTTGGTTTTTATGTGAGAAAACTAATGTTATAAGGGACGGGTGGTATTTAATTAATCATGAAACTTTTCATGAAAGGTTTAAAATTGTAACAAAGTCGGGGAGAAATTTAATATCGAATCTGGAATTCATAAAATCGTGATACTTATAGAATTGCAATATTAATTGAATCAGCAATGAAGTATCGTGGTCATATCGTATCGAGATGTGACTGGTGATTTTCATTCCTAATATATATTACATATCTCATAAATGCTAAAAGAGAAAAAGAAAAAACGTATCAATGTGCATCAGCTACTACATTTTTATGCTTTGCCTCAAACAACACTTTTGTGGCAAAAAAAAAACGTTTGTGTTTCATTCAAACAAGCTGTATGACTGACACAGCTTTGTCGTTTTGTTATGTTACTGTTTGAACATACATATAACTAACAAAACCGCATGTGTGTGTTTAAGAAAGACAGACAGAGAGAGCAGGAGCGCTTGTGTGTGTGTGTGTGTGTGTGTGTGCACTGAATAAAGTTGAACCTGTTGCAGTGAAGCTCTTGGCGCTTTTATTTTCCTGCTCGGTGTTTCGTCACAACATGGCGACTTGTTCAGGCGCCAGGGTCGATTTAAACACCGAAAGCCTTCAGGTAACACCGGCGCTGTGATATTATAACCTTCTGGGTGATGAATACAGTCATAAATGTGTGATCTTGGCTTCTGTTAATGTAGTAATTCCCTGTTGTTTTTGGGAAAGCCCAAGCTGAAGAGACTAGGTGTATGGATGTGTCCAGTGGTTGATCACACCACGGGTGTTACACACAGTGTTTACGGAGGAAGTAGCTAAGCTAACTGGGCTAGCAAAACCAAACAGACATGGGTTCGAGTTTATTTATTTATTGTTTTTTTTTTAATGAACCTGTACTTTATGTGACAACTGCGTATTATTTATATATTGTGTGAAACAATACGTTGTTTTTTCTTATTTTAATTAAACTTGTGAGTGGTTGTATTCGCTAGCTACGCATCTGGTTTAACATGCTAGCTAATAACTAGCCGAGGTCCTGATTTGTTTGTCGCAAAGTTTTAGAGCTTTGAAAGTGTTTTAACTTGTGTTAACTCGCATGCTGATTCGGGATGGTTTTAAGAGACTGAACATTTGGTTTATAGTTAATGTTTTACAGCATAAGTGTGGGTTTAATCACGAGACAAAAGTTTGTGAACCTTCCAGCGTTGAAGCAGCAACAACAATAATAATAAATAATATCTGTATAGTTGGACGTTGTTGGTGAAAGTGTTTTATTTAAAGCTTTCAGTTTGTCCCTTTGTGCTCACTGATGTAGATGTCAGTAGTGTGAGTAAAGAGTAACAAGGCGCACGTGCGTACAGTACAGTAGTACAGTAGTAATAGTCATGTCGTGTTAGTGCGAGTAAAACACAACGAGCTCTTGATAAAGGTGTCGTTTTTATCTTCTGTTTATTATGACTTTTGTCATTACTGTTTTTTGTTTTTGTTGCACGTGTTCCCATGTGGCGGCTCTTGGTGTTACTGTACAGCACGTGGTTCTTCTCCAGTCCAGCATGTCGTTCAAAGGCCTCACATTGTTACATACTGTGTATATGTTACATATGTTACACACTCCAGTAATAAAAGCTAATAACTGGTAGTGTAACTGTATCCATTTTTAAGGGAAATCTGTTTCAGAGTTTGCACCTGTACGGAAAATGGCATAATGAAAACATAAATACTAGATATGGGAATAACCAGTCACCTACAGATATGATGTTATCACGATACCCAGATGCCCATTTGATTAAAATTGCCATTCAATTAGTATCGCTATTTAATAAATATTTTAATTCGATATTACATTTTACCTTGATTTTTCTTGCAATTTTGAACTTAAAAAAAAAAAGTTTGACTAAATAAAGGGTAGCAGTTAAACAATACAAACTAACTTCAAATACAAGAGTTTTACATTTAACTTAAATAAAATAAAATAAAATAAAGCTCTCTTACTGAGCAGCATGGATTTCTGTCCTCCGACATAATTATTACTTTTAAACAAATGTAGCATATCATTAATTTCTAATACACTGGATTAAAATGTGTAAATAGTTCAGAGTGCACCACCTGTAGGATTTTAAAGGAACGGTGACATTTTATCTCCTCATGAGTGTGCAGGTTGAGTGGGTGTGTGCAGCTTCTAACATGCGATTTTCAAAAAATTAGCACTTGTGGTGTTTTGAGACTTGTGTAAGCTTGTTTAATGGTTGGGTTTAAGACTAATTTGCTCACAGAGTTTGGAGAAAAAGGCAGATCCGAGGCTTTTAATTGATTTAATTCCCTCTTTGCTGTTGTTATAACCTCCTCTGGGACGTGTGATTGAAGTCAGGGCTCTTTGCAGGACACTCGAGTTCCTCAAAACTTGGTACATTGTGTGTTCCCTGGAGCACTCTTTGTGGGCATGGGTATATTGTTATCCAGAACAGTTTCGAGGCACTTTGTTCCAGTGAAGGGGCGTTCTAGTCAAGCCGAGACTTTTATTTATTTCGGAAAAATAAGAGAACACAGTTATGAGGGCAAAAACTACCTTTATTTCTCTATATAAATCCCCTGCTACAATGATGCACTTATTCCAGTGTTTCACTAGTGCTTGAATACCATAAAGGTAGAGAGTTTTCTCAGTACTCCGGAGCCATGATCAGACTGCCTGCCCTGCTTCATATCTGAAGCGCTTGCTTTCGAGGAACTCCTTTAATGGCCGAACATGTGAAAATGGCTTGAAGCGAGGTCAGGGCTGGTGATGTTGGTAAATAATTGTGTATACAGTTCACACAGACAGATGTTTGTCTTCCGCAAGTTCACGACGAGTTATCTGTCGATTTTTAAGGATCAGGTGTTTTACTCACCATTTAAACATTTAAATAAGGCTGTATGTGGCTCTGCAGTCGTTCCTGTGAACATGCAGTGAGTGGAACACCTGATTCTTGCAAATCGACGGATTTCAGGACTTGTGCTGAAATTTCTTTTGAATGAAGGAATAAAACTGATTAACATTTACAGGGCACTTCAAGCACAGAACTCTGCGATACAGTAAAAGTCCCGGTTTGACTTGAACGCCCCTTGTAATAATGCAGCGTGCAGTGATATTGTTTACAAGTGTGCGCTGTGATTTTTATTTTATTTTATTTTTTTATTTTTTTTTGTGGAAGAACCACAAAACAATCTCATGGTTTGGTGTCATGGTCATATTAGTGTAATTTAAAATGGAACCTTTAAAACCAAACCACTATGCAACCTTATAGGAAAATATAATAAACTGCACCATTGTACCCTAATTATCTTTTACAGTCTTCAATAAAGTGAATGTAGTGTATCTTTAAAATACCTTAAAGTAAGGCATGTAGAGTTCTGCTATTGTCGAAATCTTTTAAAATTAAAATCTCAATGTGAGCGCTCATTTCATACCATGCTAAGAGGAAACATAGGATTGGGCAAAACTCTCGGACCCAGCCACAAAAACGGAAAAGTCGATTCCTTCTCATCACAGACATGCTGAATGGGGAATGAAATCTAGTTTCTCCAGGATGCTGTGCTATATTTAACATGAAACAGCGGCAGACAGTATAGACTATACATAACACTAAACAATAGACTATAGAACCTTTACACATGGGACAGTGGAGTCTAGACAGTGGATAAATAAATGTTATTACAGTGCACAGTAATAGACTTTTACATTGTCAGAGATGCAGAAATGATTTACATGTTAAAAAAATGGCATTTGCAACAGTTCAACATAATCCTAGGCAGTGAACCAAATCATTCTCACAAGCTTGTGTGTGTTTTTTTATTTTATTTTTTCTTCCTGACAGTACGGAGCAAGCATGATGGAAACCGCTGGTGTATGTGGACTGGAGGCAGCCACACGTGGTCTTGTGGAGGGAAGCAGTTCCCCTCCAGGTAGCGTCACCCCGTCTCAAGAGGAGTTTGGAGAACTTCTCAACGCCTGCCGCAACGAAGAGGTCAGGGGAGAGACACCTGGGAGAGAAGATTGCCGGATCGATGCACTTGAAAGAGAGCTGGACTCAACCGGAGATCAGAACAAGGACCAAAATATGTTTGGTGAGTGTTGTCATCAGAACGCAGTACCACTGTTTAGGTTGATCAGTTTCTGAATCATGACAAGACAGTAGAGTTAATTCTAGATCAAAAGGAAGTGGCTAGATTTGCTTGTTTCCTGATTAGACGTCTGACAGCCTAGTAAGTAGGTGACTGCTGTGAACATTTCAGATTTCAAACTCAAGTGAAAGTTAATCAGTTGAGGGCCATTAAATACTTCATTTACTTCAAAGAAGCTCTGTATTTATTTCATTTTTTCTTTTTTTACATGCATGCAGGGAAAGAGGTGCTGTTACTGATGCAAGCCCTTCACACTTTAGCCACTCCAGAGGAGAAACTTGCAGCTCTTTGCAAAAAGTATGCTGACCTGGTAAGTACCTTTAGCTTTCAGAGCTAGTCATGCGGTCTACCTACTGTATATGACATACTGCAGTCACATCAATGGACAAAGTTTTGCATAATATCTATTAGAAACATTCTTTTTTTTTTCTTTTTTTTTTTTGATTGACAGCTAGAAGAGAGCCGCAACATGCAGAAACAAGTGAAGGTGTTGCAGAAGAAGCAGACGCAGGTCCTCAAAGAGAAGATCCATCTCCAGAGTGAACATAGCAAGGCCGTTCTGGCTCGCAGCAAGCTGGAAAGCCTCTGCAGGGAACTACAACGGCACAATAAGACCCTGAAGGTTCTAGATCATTCCTCGTACTGGCTCATTAATGGCAAGCACTCGTGAAATGCTATGTGAAATATCAGTGGTCTACACTTTTCCTGTTTTTATTTGTTAGGAGGAGAACGCCCAGCGGTTCAGGGAATATGAAGAGAGGCGTAAGGAGGCCATGCTTCATTTCCAGATGACTCTCAATGAGATCGAAACGCAGATGGAGCAGCACAACGCCCACAACACCAAGCTGAGGCAGGAGAACATGGAGCTGGCTGAGAAGCTCAAGAAGCTCATCGAGCAGTACGAGCTGCGGGAGGAGGTGAGGGACGTCTTAAACAAACACTCAGACTCCCATGTCATAAAAAAATTGATTGATTAATTAATTAGCAGTCCATTCTAGTACATACAAAGAAATATGAGGAGCTTATTAAGGACCTTAATCATTAGGAATTTCAGGAATTTATAGTACTTTTTTTTAATATATAGTTCAGGTCAAACTGGGACTTTTCTCATGAAATTTCTCATGGATGAAGACGAAAAAACGATTGACATTTTACAAAAGACTTCAAGCATTTCCACATCCTCCGTATAGTCCTGACATCACTTCTAGTCATTTCCACATGTTTGGACCGTTAAAGGAGTTTAGTTAGTGTAGTAGCGGATTATATAGAGAAATAAAGGTCGTTTTTTACGCTCATAATTTTGTTCTATTGTTGAACTGAATGCCCCTTGTATATTTATTAACCTGACTATGTTCTTGTCCTGCTCACAGGTTTATACACATGTGAAAGGCACAAAAAGCAAGTGAATATACATAGACATTCTGTTTCATCTCGACTGAAAGATCATGTCTGGAGAGTTTAGAAACATATTTTAGTAGTCACTTAAGTCTGAACCGTTTTTATTAGTATTTAGGAGGAATCTTTCAATAACACCACCGCTCTCTGTGACACCATAAGATTTTACATATTGTATTTGATATTGTATTATCAGTGTTTTTGTTTTTTTCTTCTTTTTTTTCTTTTTAAATGCAGATATGTATGTAACGTTTCTTTTTAGCACATTGACAAGGTGTTCAAGCACAAGGAGCTTCAGCAGCAGCTGGTCGATGCAAATCTTCAGAGGACGGCCGAGCTGATGAGAGAGGTGGAAGAGAAGCAGCAGAGAGAGCGAGAACTTGTGAGTAACTCAATCAAGAGCCAGTGGTTTTTAAGTATGAACTGAGAAAGAGACAAGTATTATTTTTTTTTCTTTAATCTACTTGGAGGAAGCTACAAGTATATTTTGCCCCATACTCGCCCCAGAAAAAGAATGATTAGCGAAGCAAAGACTTCTCTAAATCTCCAACTCATTTTAGGTCACCCAGGCTCCAAATGTTCCACCACATTGCCAGCAATTAATTTACAAAAAAATGAAATTTTTGTAGAGCCGTTTTTACTCCAGATTTTTTTTTTTTTTTTTTTACTTTCTGGGAAACTCAAAGAAGAAGTTTTTGCGTGAAACTTGGTTGCTTCAATCATGTGTTTTGGTATTTTCCTGGCCTAAACCCTGTCAAAAACCTGAACTTAAGAGAACAGTCTAGGACCCTGGAGGGACTGGAGAGATTAATCATTTGTGACTCAACCTTTTTAAATGCAGTGATGTACCTTGGAGTCTTTCACCCTTTGCTTTTTTTTTTTGAAGGTGCCAACAATTATTGTCCTGACTGTATCTAGGTTTTGTGAATTTGTGGAACTGCAAGAAAGCTGAGCTTGTGTAATAATGGAAATACCTAATTTCTGTTCATTCTTTAGCTTCTGAAAGATGCAACAGAATCCAGGCATAAATGTGAGTTGATGAAGGAGCAGGAGCTTCAGCTGAAGCAGCAGCTCACGCTTTACATGGACAAATTCGAAGAGTTTCAGACGACCCTTGCTAAGAGCAACGAAGTGTTCACCTCGTTCAGACAGGAGATGGAGAAGGTGAGTTGTTTTTTTTTATATATATATATATATTTAAAAAAAATTGTAATTAAAATATATGACTCGTCTTCCTTCTGTGCAAATCTTTATTATCCACAGATGACAAAGAAAATCAAGAAGCTTGAGAAGGAGACCACTCTGTGGAGGACCAAATGGGAGACAAACAACCAGACCTTACTGCAGATGGCTGAGGAGGTGAGAACATGCTGGACGTTGTAGTTAGGTCAAGTACGTTACGCCTGTAGAGCACCACCAGGGTTTTATCTAGGCGCTGTCTGGAAATCCCAAAGCAGCATGTGATGTATAAAGTGTAAACAGTGAGATGTGCATACTTTAGATCGGGTTGTCAAGTTTGACCTGCTTACAGCATGAGGGATGGATTAACTTTTGTTCACTAAACATGACGGAACAATGACGTATTTTTTTCATCTCTGATTTTAACCTGTGCAGAGTTGAAGCACACCCTACAGCATGATCACTAGTTTAAACTTGAGTCAGTGAATAGAATAGTGTAATGTTTTAGTAATGTGATTATGATTTCTATTTTTTATTATTTTTTATTTATTTTTTTTTTTTAAGAAAACTGTGCGTGACAAGCAGTACAAGGCCCTCCAAGGGAAACTAGAACGTCTGGAGAAGCTGTGCAGAGCCCTGCAGAGGGAACGCAACGATCTGAGCCAGAAACTAGGAGCCCTCCAGGGCCCAGCAAAGGATCCTGAAGAGGAGGGCACAGGGCCTCCGGACCCCCAGCCAGGGGATGTGTTTAACCCACCTTCGAATGTAGGCATGGATGGAGAGGTAGAAGGAGAAATGGAGTGCTTGGCCCCGGAGACAGAGAGGTTGGCACTGCAACCGCAGATGGAGGAATCAAGAAGCAGAGAGCATATTAATGACGACTGAGCCAGGGACATCTCTCTCTCTCTCTCTCTTTTTTTTTTTTTTTTTTTTTTTTGTGGAGGTATATATTTTTGTGTAATAGTTAATAAATAAAACTAAAAACATTATTAGTATAATAATACAGCTCTGTACATCGGTGGTTGGCTTTGTGACAAGCACTTTTTACTCGCTTTTTCTACCACGTGTTTTTTCCTAGGAAACAGTCATGTGGTCCGACAATGACTACAGCTTTAGCGTTCCATGCTTAATTCTTTCTTTAGTTTTCTCTTTTTTGCTAATCTGTGCTCTGATCTTTTTTTTCTTCTTTTTTTTAATGATAAAATGTAGCTCTCAGATCTGGCTTTTTAGGACTGAAATAAATGGCTTCAGATGCATATAAAGATCAGAGTTATTTCAAAATATCACTTAGTTAACTAACCAACTGTATCAAATTAACAATGCAGTTGCAGGGCATTCATGAACGGAATAATCACCATCAGGTTTCTTCAAACTGGACAGTTTACTTCTAGTGAAAGAACAGGTTTTTCGTTCTTCCATTTATACATAAACTGACCGATCTCACAGATCTTAATACTACAGTTCTTATTCATCTCTCAGACTTTACTACCTGTATCTTTTCTTTTAAACATGGGAGACTTGGAATTAAGGGCTAGCTTGACCTAACAAGGCTGCTTTAAATACAATATGTGAAATGTCCAGAGACACAGTTTAGTCCGCGTCTGCACACCCATTTACAAATTTGTCTGCAGGTTGAGTTCTCCTAATACAGTTCAAATGTGACGGGCTGGTATACAAGGGGTGTTCAAGTCAAACTGGAACTTTTACTTTTTTGCAGAGTAACAAAGTTATGAAAGTAAAACTCACTTTATTTCTCTATATAATCCCCTTCTACACTAAATGCACTTATCCAAGAGTTTCCCAGTAGCCATAATCGGACTGCCTGATTCACATCACGTCAGTACCTTTTAGTGATGTTGAATGAATGTGTGTACAGTTCCCACAGACCGATGCGGCTTTTGTGTAAGTTGCGTTCATGTTATCAGGCCTTTTTTTTTTTAAAGGATTAGATTTTTACCTCACCTGCGATCATCCACAGACATCACAGGACTTCTTTAAAACGTTTGCCTCATTGTCTCACCATACTGTGCTTTTAAGTCTTGTGTAAATCTCAATGATGAAAGGTTTTTTATCAGGTCCTAGTTTGACTTGAAAGCCCCTTGTACATTGAAAATCACACAGAGACTGTTTACTTTAACATCTAGCATCAAGGTACAATAAAAAGCTTTCCTTTTCCAAACTTGACACTGATGATGAAAAGTGAAAGTGAACCAAACATGGGAGGCTTTTTATTCATGACAAAACTTATTACTTTGGAAACCTATGTTGTCATGTGCCCTACAAATAAGGCAGATATAGTACTAAAAATTATAATAAATAATTACTCAAATTGAGAAACTAATCCTGACAACGTTTAAGCTTGATTAGTTTGCAAACACTTTAAACAGCCAACCAGTCTACTAAAGCTTTCATACAGTGGCATAAGACCTCAATCGTTTCAATTTATTAGACCATGTTATTGTGACGTGAATGACATTTAATGTTTGTTTAATGTCTCTCAAATTCATATAATGTGAAATACCGTTTGTTAGATTTGTTAATAATTTTTATTTGTTTATAAACTTTACAACATTCCCCATTTGCAATTTGCTGTCTTTAGTCATGCGGTGCACTTGCTCTACAGCAGCTTTCCACTCGAACCGGGAAATTCATTTACGTCTTAAGAAGTTTGAAAGAGGCCTTGACATTTTTGATACTTCACGGGAACTAATGAATGTGTAACCGACAAGAATAAAACAAATCTTTCAGTAGCTGTGACCCATGTAGCTGTTGCTAACTATCTCAATGTCCCATGGATGTTAAAATTATGCAAACTTAATGTGGCACATAAGGCTTTGCCCTGTCTAATTTAACAATCGCTAAACAGGAAAACAGGGTGGTGTAGGACGTCCCCTCAGGTCCGTGTCGAGCCACCAGGAGTAACATTCCACAATTATTTTATTTGAGCAGTGACATTCGTGTATTAGTCATTTTTGTCAGCAAACATAATGTTAACTGGAAAAGTGTTATTTTAGCATTTCACTTACATTAGTGAACTTGGAAAAATGAGAAATGTGGGTTACTTAATCTATGATTAAAAAAAAAAAGTGATGCTCTGTTAAAATAAATGAAAATCAGCTGAATCTGTACATCTGTCACAGTTTAGGAAAGGCTTCATTGCACCACTGACTGATCCCTTCGCTTGAAGCTGTCTTACATTTTGAATGTTTTTTTATTCTCAAGATAAATTATCACGTGTTCCCGACATGTGACTTTGTCTTCTCTCCAAGTTCTAATGAACCCAGTATGCAGTGAGGCTTGGATTGTAATCGGTGTTTTGGTACTCTTCTTGTCTCTCTTTGTCTGTATTCTTTGCTCTTGCCCCAGTTTGATTCTCAGGTTATGCAAGAAATCTACCTCCACAGGAAAAACTAACTGTGAAAGAGGCTAAAGGCAGCAATTGCTATGAACATTTTTTCCCCTTCCTTAACCAAATCTATGTCCCTTCTGACCGAATGCTATTGTAGCCATGTCTTGCTTTTTCAATAAAATGTTTTGTAGATTTTTCTGTTTCTCCTCATGGATTAATTTTTTTACTTTTATTTCAGCTGATCTAATGTACTCCACATGTGGGCAGAATGGAAAATGCATGCTTTCTGATTGCCAAAAGACTGACATTTACCAAATGTGAGACTAGAATACAGAATAGCAAACACTATGACGCTAAATGGGGACTGTGTTTCCAAAGAGAAACGGGCCCGTTTAGGATCGCTCTTATGTTGTGTAATATTCTGTAAATGAATCACTAGTACAAATACCTGGTTTAGGAATACAAAATGATCAACCACTTAAAAGGCATTACAAAAGTTTTATTGCAAGTGACATCAGGTTTATGCACAACAAGTAGAAAGGATTATAAACTCCTTGCTTTCAATCGTGCATTGGCCTTTTTTCAGAGCCATCTGTCAGAACGTTCTCCCGCATCACGCCTCATGGTGATCCATCAAACATGACTTCTGCCTTATAAGAAACATTTGACACATCAATTGTTTAAAGAGCGGACAAAAATAACAAGTCATATTTAAGGAAAGGGTAAAGAGGAGTTGAGAGAACTGGATTTTGGCCACTGGATGAGCTCCTTAAACCTGATCCATCACGAGTCTTTGTAATGAAAGACAACCAGAGTAATAATGGGGAAAAAAAAACAACCACCACCCTTGCTATTATATGGTAGAAGCTGTTATGAGGCCTGACTCTCCAGCTCTGAGGCAGGGGTGTCTGGCTCCTCGTCATTGTAGATGTTTTCAGCCTGAAAGGAGGAACAAGTGGTAAAGTTTTTTAAAGTAGACCTTTAAAAAAAAAAAAATGTTCAAAGGAGGATTTCAAGATAAAAATCAGAACAGACCATTTGCCAGACTTGCATAATGTTATCTTCAGATACAGAGCAGATCACCCAGGGCTCGTTGGGATTCCATGAGAAATCTGAGATCTTTGCTGTGTGGCCACCATGAATAAACTGTCACACAATACACAAGTAAGTTTAAAGCTCACACAAAAAAAAAAAAACTGCATGAGGAGTTTAAATAAATCAGCTTGTGTTATGGATTTACCAGAAGTTCTGGAGGTCCATCTTCAGCATCCTCAGCAGACTGCTCCTCTCCAATTTTACTGCAGGCATGTCAAACCAAATTACATTAAGTGATCATAGTCTCAGGATGGCGCTGAACATCTGGCATAACAAATGTCTCCATTCAAAAGCACACAGAAGATTGTTTGCCTCACCTCAGGTCCCAGACATTGAGTCGCCGGTCTGTTCCACTGGATGCCAGGATAGTCTCGTTATGAGGAGACCACTGAACCTGCAGCAAGAAGTTTTCCACTCAGTGCCATGACATATACACACACCTAGACTCTTGTCAGTCATACATATCCACCCATGAGTGCTGTTTAAAGTTGATCATCACTAGGTGAACTAGCTTCAAAGGTCACACAGTTCTCTGTTCATCTTTTTAAATTATTTAAAGACAAACCGAAGCAAGCAAAGCAAGCTAAACGTACGGAAAACAAGGGCCTTTTTTCCTCTTTGCAAGGCTGTTCATTCTGTTTCTGCGCATCTGTCTTACCTGGTCATATTTATAGTTATATGGGTCTAAGTAGAGTGAGTACTATTACTGCCGCCATCTCTTACGCAAGTCGATTAGATATTTCCTTGCAAGCATTGTATTCAAGTGCAACTTTTTAAGGAAGGTGGGAGGTCACACTCATTAACAGTGCTTCTTCATATGCCGAGTTTTACCTTGAACCCATTACCTCTGGCTTGCTCAAAATATGGATAAATTCATACGGCATATGGATAAATATGGCTCAAAAAGGCTAAATTCATACCGTATATACGAGGGGCGTTCAAGTCAAATCAGGACTTTTGATTGTGCAGAATAACAGAACTCTCAAGAGTTATGGGAGTAAAACCCTCCTTTAGTTCTCTATATAATTCCCTGCTACACAAATCCCAGTGTTTCACTAGTGCTTGGATACCGTCAAGGTAGAGTTTTCTCAGTACACCAGAGTTATGATTTGACTGCCTGCTTTATGGCAGCTTTAAGGACCTCCTTTAATGCCCCAAACATGTGGAAATGGGTTGGAGCGAGGTCAGGACTGTTGCAATAACTCTTAGACGAGTTTCTGTAATGTGCGAGTTTGTGTAAGTGGTGTTGGTGAATGAGTGCATGTGCACAGTTCCCAGTTAAAGTTATTCGTCAATTTTCAAATTGATTAGATCGCTGAATATTCATGTGAACATCTGCAGTGGGCTCCGAGCCGCCTCGGCCAGGATCCTTATTCACAGACGTACAGCCTTCTTTAATACTTTTGCACCATTCAGATGTTTTACTGCACCTAAGAGTCTCCTCGCCGTACTGTGCTTGAAGTCTTCTGTAAATCTCAATCTGCATTATGCCTTCATTCACGAGAAATTTCATCATATGTCCTTGTTTGACTTAAAACACCCCTTATATATAGTACATCATTATGTTTACCGGATGTGGAAAATATGGACCATGGTCCATATTAATCCAATATTAATCCATAACTGCATGCATTTATAACTGTTTTTTTACTTTGCTTCCAGTCAATTCTGGTGTAAAAAAAAGAAACTTGTTTATTCTGTCTGTCAAGTATTTTAATCTATGAAAAGGCCAAAATGTACATCTCTATTTTGTATAACATGGTGCGTCTGTCTGTGGGTGACAGAGAGAGAAACATTACCTGGAATATTTCATCCTTGTGTGATTCAAAAGAGTGAAGCTTCAGCTTCAGGTTGCGCAGATCCCACAGAGCCACAGTCTGTAAAAATAAACACATACGTCTATATTTAAAGACTACAAGCATTTGCATATGAATCAGGTTTTTTCCCCTGGGAGGTGGAGGAACACAAAATGTTTTGAACGTTTGACTGAAAAGAGAACTATGTATATAATCTAGGGTAAAATATGGCAAAGCTTGTGTATGTGTGCGTGTGTGTGTGTGTTAGTGCTGTAGAAACCTTATCTGCAGAGCCAGTGGCTAGGATGAACTCGCTGTAGGGATTGAAGGACAAGCAGTTGACTTCAGCAGTGTGAGCATCCACTGAATGACTAGGCTTAGATGTGTTGTTGGATCTTGTGTCCCAGCTGTTTAAAATAAGAAGAGATCTCTCATTAGATCATCCTATATATAGACTTTCGAT
This sequence comes from Leiocassis micropogon, assembly GCA_028565275.1. Lineage (NCBI taxonomy): Eukaryota > Metazoa > Chordata > Actinopteri > Siluriformes > Bagridae > Leiocassis > Leiocassis micropogon. The sequence goes on along the minus strand of JAOVVA010000004.1, from coordinate 22,380,038 downwards.
CATTGTATTAATGAATTTACAAGAAAATGGTTTTCTTTACACCATCAATGTGACTTTCAGATCCGATAAAATGTAGGTAATCGATTTTGTAATGCTTCCTCTTATCTATGTTGGTATTCTTAGGAAAACGGCAAATTTTATTGAAATCAGCGTTGCAATAATAACTAAAGAGTTACAATTTCTGAAATAAATGTGAGTGGTGCTTGCCGTGGCAAAATATTGGAGTCATGCTAGCAATATGCTAAATCACACTAGCATCATGTTAGCGACATCATGCTAATATAGTAATTAAAATAACATTGTTATCATAATGCTAGCAACATGCTAATATTGTTATCATCATGTTAGCATGCTAATGATGTTGCTAGGGGTGTGGCTAATGAGCATCATGATGAAAGCGTAAGACTGATTGGTTGTCTGAATGAACCTTAAATGAGCCCTCCCACCTGTCTCTACAACAGTGGGATCCACAGTTGGGTTCAGTTTCAAAGTTCCTACTGTATAGAAGCTACCATTATGTGTCAATGGGGAAAATCTGGGCACGTCTTGTTCCCCAGGGATAAACCTTGTAACCTCTTGTGGGGTATGTTCTGACACAGCTTGCAAACCTCTTCAAATGTGGTAAATTTAAGATTCCTAAAAAGGTGTTGTTCTGCGATAGAATCTGTCAAAATTGGTCTCCATGTTAGGTCTATGGGACTTTTTGGGGCAGGGGCAATTTACCACCCACCCCTTAGGAAAGTGACAGCAGCCCACTCACGAATAAGCCGCACGATTTGATACCTTTCATGGGTCTACGACAAACAGTATGGGACTAGTTACATACCAAAGTTTTGTACAGGAAAAAAAAGAAAAAAGAATAATAAGCCTATGACATGATAATAGTGATGTTTTCCAAGCACCACTAACTATTGCAATGAAGGAGTGTTTTTTTTCAGGCACAGCACGCTTTTTATGTAGCACTATTCAGGTATTGTGTTGCTGACCAGAAAGATGCAGATTCGTATTTCAGGGTGTGCCAAAGAACTGCAGTCCTTAGAGATGTTTTTTATTCTTCTTGTAAAATGCTTTTATTCCAGTTTGTCAACATGATTTGTTGCTGGTGAAATGTGAGCAGGACATCAGTCTGCATTGCAAACTACTGAAAACCTTCATTCAACATGTGCAAATATAATACCAGTATTACACTACTTCATGCTCTTACTTTTATGTTATGAGCAATGTAATGCTGAAGTGAAGTTACAGAACTGCTACTCAAAAAGCTATGACTGTTTCCACGTAGGAATTACAAATTAAAAATCTGCTCAAACTAATTTTTCCTACAGGGAAGTCAAAACAATGCACTAAAGCCAGAGCATTTCAAGAAGATTGAAGATTAGACAAGTTAAAGCTGACCAGCTTACCTCTTTCTGTAAAGTTTAAGGTTAGTCACTTAGCATAATACAGTATTTACAGTATATACAGGTTTGAGTGAAATCTGATAAACTGTACTCACATCATAAGTTTCTGGTCGTCGGCCACGGAGCCGAAAAGCGACTCGTGCAGAAGGTGCCAGGACACGTCCTCCACTACGGCTGTGTGGCCTGTGAAGATGGTCTTGGCATCTAAAATCTTCCCTTCCTTTGGAGCCCCACTGATGTCCCACAGACAGATTGTCTATAAAGGGTAGAAAGGAAAGGGAAAAAAAAAAGATAAAAAAAAAAAAGATGCTCGATCCATTTAACTGAGCCAAGCTGAGCTTTAGCAAAATGTGTTCTCAAGAGATTCAGAACTCACATGATCATCTGATGCGCTGAGTAAGTTCCCACTCAAGTTGGGATTCCAGGAAAGACCGTAGCCCTCCTTCTGATGACCTCTGAGTCTCAGGTCTGGACTGCACTCACCGCTGGGGTCTACAGATGATGAGGAAAAAAATATTTAAAATTAAAAATGACCCAACAGTAGCTAGTCAGAAGACAGAAGTATAATTTACTTATTTTAAACTCCATTTGTTCAAATATTTGAGCCTTTTTAATTACACAATTTTTCATATTCTAATAAAATGTATTCTGGCAATTTGCAGATTGATTTTTTATATATTGTTTTTAAACAAAAGGCATGTTCTAATTCAACTGGAAGAAAAAGAAAACTATGGTGGGGTAAACGGTACAAAACATTCACCCACCTGGTTTGGTTGGGTGTTTAGTGTAGTCAAAGACCAGCACATCAGATGTGGGAGTCTTTGTGGCAATTATGCAGGGGTTCTGCGGCATATACCTCGCCCGGTTCACCTCACCCTCGTGATTGATCTTTATCTCAATCTCAATCTTTCCACTCACAGAACCAAAGCCTCCAAACTCTAGAGATAAAAAGAGAGAGAGAAAGAAATATGGTCAGTGGTAAATGTTTCATCCTAACCAGAAGTCAACAAATATACAACAGTGAATCCAAAATTATAACGTACTATGGGTGTAGAATTTTTTAAAAACCTTTAAGAAAAGACAAATATATATAATTATTATTTTATATTATAATTATATAATCAATAAATTTTTCAATACACTTTGTCCATCTGTCAACAAGCCTTCATATTCCATCATAAAAAAATCTTTTAGGCTGAGCTGCGAACCATGAATGCACCGCTGTCTTCACTTCAGATGTGAATCCTCGTGCTCGTAGGACTGTTTTCAGGGGACCAAACAAGTGAAAGTCTGATGGAGAGAGATCAGGACTATAGGGAGGATGCTTTCACACCTCAAAATAGTTTTTACAGCGTGTCGACAGTGTAGGCAGAAGTGTGCAGACGTGCATCGTTGTGCAAGATCATTCAAATAGCAATCCTCTGCATTTAATCTGTTAAGTTTAGGCTTCACCTCTTCAATAAGCGTCTCAGCGATTGAGGATGTTTTCGTTCCGTACTCAGCCATTTACTCTCAGACTCGTAGTGATGAATCTCTTTAAAAGAAACCTTCACCTTCCTTAGAATATTGGTCCAAATTTTGCTTGCAGATATCGAAACGCTTCTTTTTATGTTCTTCCGTGAGTTGTTTCAACATGAGGTACACCCTCAGATCACATAAAAAAAACAACAACTAATCACTGCTCTTCTTTTGCGCAAATCGGAAAGCGTTGATAAGACAGTGCGGCCAACGTGAGTTTTAATATAACTGGAGTGTGGATTTTTGACTCACACTCGTATAATATGTATATAAAATATATTTACCAAACAAACAAATTATGTACATTGTTTAAGAAAAAATATTAAACAAGGGCACTTGTTCTATTTTTACATCAAGACATTCATCAATGATACCACCAGAGGCGATTTATTTTCCAGTTTGCTTTTTAGATCCTTCAGCTACCGAACCTCCAATTTACGTCTAATATTCAGGAGTGAACGTACCTGCTGAAGAAACACACAGACAAGACAAAAATCAATATTTAATCAAGAAAAATTTCATTATGAAAAAATAATAAATAAGAATATTGCCTAACACAACCAAACATGTATTTAGGTGCTTTTTGGTCGTTTAATTTACAGTAAAAACTGTCGTCATGATGTAATGATCAATCACAAAAATGATGACTAAGACAAACCTCCTTTTTCGCTGTCGTAGTGAGAAGCGTCGAACTGAGCGTCGTCGTTCGGAATCTGAACACTGGCAATGACCAGGTGGTTCTGCTCATCTGAAGTGTGTGTTCCCAACACCAGTCTGTGAACTGCATAATCCTTTCCCTCCGGTCTAATCGAGAGATTAAGCATGAATAATGTTCATAGTCTTTGGAAACTCAAGGAGAATCGAGTGTGGGAATTCTAACCCACACTATGCACGTCTATGCACGCCTACGCTACTTCAATGCACGCTTCCACAATGTTAAAATGTTATTGCAAATATCTAGAATAAAACTATGCACGTGTGTGAAACAGAACTGGTCATAACCGCTGCACAGGTGTGAAGTGTGACTTTTACCTGTTTACATCAGGCAGCCACTGCACTGTTAGACTTGGCCATTCGAGAGCGTGTGTCATGACAAGGTCGTAGAGAAAAGGAGTGTTTTTCTTCCATATTTTGTATTCTTCGTTTATTACTCGCTCCTCTACAGCATCATCATATACTAAAAGGGGAAAAGAAAACCACATCAACGCAGAGCACTGTAGCCACATCCAGACTATATTGGAATTTCTATCATCTATCAAACATATACAAAGTATGCACTGCACTATAATGATGTGCATAAATGCTCATCGCTATGATTTCTTCATAATTACCAGCCCTGAATGTCAAACACACTTCATAGATTGTTTTATTCCTTTTCATTGGGCCACAATAAAAAAAAAAGTGTAGATCTACCATTATAAGATATTTGCCCATATTTCTCCATAACTTTATCAGAGCCTAATAAGGCTAATGGTAAAACAGCCATTTAATAATTAAATCTGGCCAAGCCACATTATTTGATCTAATTAAATTAGCACTAATTCACTGTGAACAGATCCAAGCTACATTAACTAGATAATTAATTCACAGCATCAGTTTTTATGTGTCAGTGCAATATTAAATTTTTTTTTTTTTTTTTTGCCATCAGGTCTCTTTGGTAAAGCTGGCATTAAATCAGTCGCTGGAAAGCATGTTTCATTATGTGTCATTGAAGATGACTGCTCTCAACTCATGACCAAAGACTGTCCTTTATAATGTGTTAGTGTGTCTATGGCAACTAAATCAGCCTGAATATTGTATAGTGTAAATCTGGTTTACAGTTTCTCGGGATGTTGCAGTTTACTTGATGGCTGTCCCCACCTTTTGATGATTGCCTTTTCTGATCTCTCCTCCTGACCTCTGCTTTCTTTCCTCCTCACCTCTGCTCTTTCATTCTCTCTCTCTCTCCTCAGATTTTCTTCATCCTCCTCAGATCTTCCCCTTTTCTTCTATCCTTTGCCATTACTGCACCTCATCACTGCTCTCTCTCCTCTTCCCCTCACCACTGCTCTCTCCTCTTCCCCTCACCACTGCTCTCTCCTTCCTTCTCACCTATTCACTCTTTCTTCTTCCTCCGCACCACTGCTCTCTCCTTCCTTCTCACCTATTCACTCTTTCTTCTTCCTCCGCACCACTGCGCTCTCCGGCTCCCCTCCTCGCTCGCTCTCCGGCTCCCCTCCTCGCTCGCTCTCCCGCTCACCTCCTCGCTCGCTCTCCCGCTCACCTCCTCGCTCGCTCTCCCGCTCACCTCC
>JAOVVA010000004.1:22311107-22352199 GCA_028565275.1 Leiocassis micropogon | reverse complement strand
GGGATCGCGCCTGTGAATAGACACTGCAGTGCAGCCTGGGTAATACAGCGGGACTCAGTCTTTTACACTCACCTTTTAACAACAACTCCAAACACACCATACAGCACTACAACACACTGTCCTCTCACACTCGCACAACTACAGTATATACAGTATTTCATTCACGGCTCCTAAATGCGCAAATCTTACAGACTACACCTAAAACACCTACACCTAAAACTGACTTTACAGATGTTTTGAGTTCACTTAGCTTGAACATAAAAATGTGCAGAAATAAAGGATCATTTTAAATTATAAACTCTCTGAAATGTCTTGTCTTTAATCCATTTTCTTTATCTTATGGCAAAATCTTGAAATGTATCTTACTATTAGCACTACACTGCCTCCTATTGGAGACAGTTTAAAATTACAACTTCATATTATTAGAGTATAAGTCAGGGCCAGTAGGAGGCGCTAAATAAAACAATTATTTTAAACACTTACCAGCTGCTTGTCACACTGCCATTACAGTGTACTCATGCTTATGTATATAATTTATAAATTCTCTAATATTTGGCCGTAGTCATCTCTATTATAAAGCATTAATCTCGTGCTGCTATTGGATACAGCATTGACACTTTCCTCACAATTTTATAGCATTTACATCATTCAACAATCAGTTTTCTGTAGTTTTAACTGTTTATTGTTTATTACACCAGTTTAGATTAGATTCAAAGTTATTCTGTAGGGAACAAGTACAAAGCCAACAGAATTTGCAATGACAGAATTATGACTACATAAAGTATTAAATGATATAGCTACAGTATTGATTAATTGTTTCATTGCCTGAACTCTGGCCTGTGGCTAGCTTCTAGCCTGTTTACACATCCATCCACACAATGTTCAGTTTTTTTTATTATTAAAATGTATTAACCATACTCTTTTGTGTGTGGGAACTTAAATGACCTTAGACAACATGCTTTGAATATCACTAGTGCATGTTTGCTCAGTTGTTCTGACTACTGTATGTGCTGTTTGGCTGAATGGAAAACTGATCTGCAATGAATACATACTGCCTTACCCAGCCTACAGATGCCCTTTATTTCATGCACTAAGTAGTTCACAATCTTATCCTAAAATGTACTTCACTTTGGAACATCACTCAAACACGGACTACACTACATTGTTTCTAACACAACAAATACTGAACAATGAAACAATTAAAAACTAATCTGTAAATGTGCTCCATTGCGGTCATTTTTATAGAATGCTATAAACTGCTATTCTGTATAATCGAAAGAGTAACCTTAAAAAGTTGCCTGAATGTTTAGATAACACTAAGCTTTCCAAGTATCATGTCTTTACTGGCCACATGATAATACTGAGTTAAGCAAACTTGCCTATCATGGATTTTTAAAGTTGTGAAACCTTATGAAGGTTCACACAGCTGACCTTACACTGATCATTAAACATAATTACACTTGCACCAAAACAGAAACAGGACATTAATGTCAACTGAATTATAGATGGTGCTGAAGTTCAACTTGTTTTCTCATGAAAAGCATCCTTTCTGCTTCAATAAAAATTAACATTTATTTAATTAGGCCAGTTGGCAGCATTTTTCTTCATTGATTCATGTTCACTAGCCACATTTATCCTACACAGACCCACATGTTAATGCAGCAGCTCGAGTAACAGCGTTTTAAAGCATAGCACAAATGCCAAATAAAATCTCTTGAATTTAGTTATTTATTATTTATAGAGCAGACATTCACTGCCACTTCTCTGTCCCAGAGAAAAGTTACTGACAGTAAAATTAAATTTAGCTTTCATACAGTTTGATGTCCAATTTATGTGTGAAAATTATTTTCCATGCTCCCAGAACCATGGTTTCACAATTTGAGTATCAGGGAAGGGAAAAAAAATCCATTGATGTGATAACCTGTTCATTTAGTACATTCAGGTCATCAGCTGACCTAATTTTATTGCCACATAAAGTGACACATAAGCAACCCCAGATCATAACGCTGCCTCCAGAGGCTTGTACATTGGGTACTATGCATGAATGGTGCATCACTTTATGCGCTTCCGTTCCCACCCTGACACACCCATCGCTCTAAAATTGGGTCAATCTGAACTCATCAGACCACATGACCTTTTTACATTGCTCCAAAGTCCAATACTTTATGCTATCCTAAGAAACTGGAGCATTGTTGCCTGATTAGTTGCACTAATATGTGGTTTTGTCCATAAAACTGTTTCGTTCCAGTCCTGTGAGATCTTGTCGCATTGTATATGTGGAACCTAAACATAGGTTTGTTTGCCTGATGCAGGACAGTAATTTGACTCTGCTGAAATAGTGACTTTGTATAAGGCAGCATATAATGACTTGAAGTATTTTAAAAATGCTGCTAAGAATTTGACAGTAGTTCCAGAATGTTACAGCTTTCAGCAGTAATTTGACTACGTTGCTTTGTATATGCACACCCTGCTTGGCAAAGTTACAAGCATTGATATATGCCCTCGTTTAAGACCAGGTGTGACAGCTGCTATTGATTCATGGATTTATTGTTGTGGCATAGAACAGATGAAAGGCCTTTAACTGTGAAAACACTCTGTACTTTGAATGCGAGTTCCTGCCCTTGAGTAAACAGTGCAGCCGCACCTAGTCTAGCCTTTACACAAGCACAAGGACGTTGGTCTAGCGTTGTTAAAAAAGAAATTATTTCAACATTTCTTAATCTTGGAATAAAGTGGACACAATATGGAATTATTACAGCTATTATATATTCTGGGAGATGAATACAACAATTATGTAATTACAAATTTAATTCAATGACAATAAACTTCGTCTCTGCCCAGGAAATCTGAATTTAATTCAACATAATTAGGGACATGTTTTACTGGTAGTGCTTTTTGCACATATGTATTATAAGCATCAGATTTTTGTATTCAGTAATAAAGAAGGTTCAAGATTTTTTTTAAAAAAGAAACACTCCCAAGATAATAAATGTTTTTTGTTATTTCTTTCTGAAAACAAAGTTACAGATAATACTAAAATAAATGCTTGGTGTGTCCCTTTCTTTCTTCCTCCTATGTTGAGCCTCATTGCTTTTTTTTTTTCCATTTCGCTGTAGCACAAGGTCAAAGAGCACTGCTGATAAAGGGAGGTTGAACAATTTCCTGACTTTTTAAAGGCTAAACTCTGCTTTTCCACCAAGTGTTTTTGTTATGGGTGGTTTCCTGGCGACAGTCTCCAGGTTTTGAAAGGGGGGCTTTTGAGAGGGAGCTGTAGGAGTTTCCTAACTGCCAACTCAAATTTGTCGTAATGGTGGCAAAGTGGATCAGGCTGTACACCAACTTGGCACGTGTGAACAGAACACTTGATTTACACACTAACCGCACATTCCAAGGTTATTTTTATCTGGTGTTCTGGAGCATCCTAACCATAGTTTTAGGTATTCTAAAAAAAAAAAACGAATAATAATTTATTAACGATACCCATATTTTGATAGCCATAGCTTTCAGACTGCAGCTTGCTTTTTATATTGTGCATGTTTATGTCTGTGTACCAAGACAAACCAGTGATTTTTTAATTCTTGCGATCTAAAAACATTAGACAAGAACAGTAGTGAATTTGCCAGCAGCTTTATTTTTTCAGAGACAGTTTTACTCTTTCACAAACACAACAAGGAAGTAGATTCATTCTTTATCGAATTTAAACAGTTATTTCCTGGGTATTATGACCATGGTTGACAATTGGCTATTGGCATACCATAAGCAATGACCCACTGAAACAATGTTTTAGTGTGTGTGTGTTTCTCTGAATGCAGTGCTCTGCCCCGCGCTTAGTGGCGCACGGTTGTGGTGGTGGTAGTGATCGTGCTGGATCCACCTGGGGAAAAAAAACACATCATATTACTGTCTATAATTTGTTCTGATTATGTGAATAAGCATGAAAATTCAAAAAGTATATTAATAACCACAAAAAAAGAATGAACCTTTACCCGTGCCAGGAGTCCTAATAAAAGAAGATAAAAAAGATACTTTAGCTATTATAATGATCAGTCATATTTTTTATGCTTGAGAATGTGTTTACATATCGGAGGATAACGCTACCTAGACTCTTCCTTCTCCAGGAGGCTTCTGTAGGTGGCGATTTCCTGCTCTAGACGGCTCTTGATATCCAGCAACATGGTGTAGTCGCGGCCCTGCTGCTCAATACTGGCACGCACCTGTGCCAACTCTGTCTCGAGCATGTTGATCTGGTTCTGGAAACCTGATAACATAGCGCTGTATCGTGCTTCCGTTTCGGCTAGCGTGTTCTGCAGGGCTGCTTTCTGTATGACATTCAGATCATGGGAAAAAAAAGATCGTTTTTGACAGTGCACAGAAATCTTGGATGTGTCCATTGCATTTTTTATGAACTCTGTCTCATGCCAAACGGATTGCATTTAAGCAAGGTCCCGAAATAACCTCTAACTTTTAGATGTCAAAATCAACACATACATGACAGACCATGTCCAAAGTCCTGTCTGGAAATATTTGGCAGAATTCTCTATGGCAACAGTTGCACCAACGTGCTGCATGTTTACAACCAGAAATCTTCCGCAGATTTGCCTGCTCTTACCACAAAATGTTTCCACATTCCTTACTCCCTAGATCATTCTTTTTCTCTGGGATATGGACACAAGTTACCCTTGGCAGTCTTCCCCGCCAATATGCCTCGTTCAGGCCAGCCTCCTCTCATCTATTCCTACAGCCTCCCCTCTTACCATCTTTATTATCCTCATTTGACCTCTTATGTAACTTTTTTGGTAACTATTCCCGTGAATGCTATAACACATTCTCTCCTTTAATCTGTCTCTATTTCTGCCATTTTCAGTAGTTTCTACTATTTCTGGAGTCTCACCATGCTTAGTTGTGATTGTAGTTCAATTTCCAAGCCCTGCAGGGTCCGTCTCAAGTCTGTGATCTCTGTCTTGGAAGTCTGAATGGTCTCTGTCTGGATGGCCACCTCCTGGTTTAGTGTTGCCGACTTAAGCAGAGGAATAAACATATGTTAGAAAGTTCATCTTGTAGGCCACAACCAATTAATTAATAAAGTAAAATAATAATAATAATGATCACATGCCATCTTAAAAATAAAACAGCCACTCTCACCTGTTCATTGAACCAAGCCTCTTGGTCTTTGCGGTGTTTTTCTGTGATGGCCTCGTACTGAGAACGGATCTCGTCCAAAACCTTGTTCAGGTCCTGCTGTGGAGCAGCGTCTACCTCCACGTTCACATTTCCAGTCAGCTGAGCTCTCATAGCTGCCAGGTCCTACAACACATACATGACAAAATTGAAGTTACAAATACTCCAGAGTCACTCACTCTGGTGTTTTCTTTTGCAAAATCCTAAGTGAATACTTGACAAGGCCTGCAGCCAAATATGGAGAATTTTAAGAATAGCATCTTTTTTTAGCCGACAGATTCTTGGCATAAGACTGCACTGCGGCCTACTCTAAAAGAGCACCAATTCCTTGTAGAATTATCCTTGTTTTCCAAGTGTTTTTAGTGCATTAAAAATTGTCACATTGCTAGTTTTATCTATTCCATAATTTTCCAGTTCCTTAAAAATATTTATTATCCCCTAGTTTGATGCAAAGTTTCAATACTAACTTCCTGATGGTTCTTCTTTAGGTAGGCCAGCTCATCTTGCAGACCTTCAATCTGCATCTCCAGGTCAGCCTTAGTCAGAGTGGTCTGGTCCAATAGGCGTCGCAAGTTAGCAATGTCAGCCTCCACGGACTGACGCATTATCAGCTCATGCTCGAATCTAATCAGAAAAGAAAGAGGGTTAACACCAAGTGGCCATTTCTAATCATAGACATTATTTTATAAATTTAATAAAACAGGCATATCTAAAGACCATCTATCATTATAAGCTCTTGGTACAATAGATATAGTTTTAATGACTTAGTTGCACCTACTTTGTTTTAAAGTCATCTGCAGCCAGTTTGGAATTGTCAATCTGGAGGAGGATATTGGCATTTTCGATGGTGGCGTTCTTGATCTGAAACAGGGACAATTATTGTTGGACATTATTTACAGAGCAGAACTTATGAAGCAGACTGTATGAAAATCACATTTAGACATACAACTGTAAATCTACAAGCCATACAACCCACAGTTCTAATTTCCACACAAACTTCCAACATTACCTTATCCTTCAGGTCGTTGATGGTGACCCAGTATGCGCTGTAATCTCTCTCAGCAACTGGCCCCTTCTTCTCATAGTACTCACGAATCTTCAGCTCCAGTTTTGCATTGGCAGCTTCTAGGGAGCGAACCTTATCCAGGTAGGAGGCCAGACGATCATTCAGGTTCTGCATGGTGGCCTTCTCATTCATATGAACGGTAGCGTCACTGTCCAGGGCAGAAGCCAGGCTGAAGCCACCACCTCCACCCATGCCAATACCACTACCAAAGCCAGAAGACACATTCCTTGCGTATCCTGAGGAGATTCGGGTGCCACCACCAACTCCGGAGACGCTAAAGGCTTTAGGCGCTGAGGACAGTGTGCCCATGCGGCGCTGGCTGACCACAGTGCTTCCACTGTAGCCTACAGGGCCAGTGGAGTAGGAGCTACGTGAGTACATAGACATGCTGACTGATGGATGGCTTCAGAGATAAGCTGAAAGAGGAATTTCAGAGACAGTGAAGCTACCGTGAAGCTAGATTCTCCTGGAGTGATCCGCTGAATCCAGCTCTGTCCCCTCATATAGTCTGAGCCCTGGGGCGTGTCCCGCAGTGCGCGTGTGTGTGTGTGTGTGTGTGTGTGAGCAAAAGGGAGGGAGGAAGGGGGAAGCCACTACCCACCACAGTGAGGAAACAACTTTGGAATTTGTGTGTGTGTGTGTGTGTGTGTGTGTGTGTCCATAAGAGTTGAAACTAAAGAAGAGAGAGTACAATGTGAGAACCAACAGGTTTATACCATGCTAAAAGCAATAAAAGTTGTGAGGGTGTGCATTTTTCTGTGCTTGCTAGCTTTCCTTTCTTAATACCTGACAGAGCTGGAATACACACAGAGTTTAATGTGTGTTTAATGGAGTAGATCAGATAGTTTTACACTGACAAACTGTTTCTGCTTATATTCAAATCATTTACAAAATTAATGTTTTTTTATTATGGTTATGATGGTTATGATCAGCCAATGACTTATATCTTTGGTGTGTTTCTGGAAAGGACAATAAACACTGCAGTATTTATTGTATTACATTTAACTGTTCATGTATAAAAATTAATCACTTCAAATTACTTAAACGTTGCATAAGTATGCATATGCCCATGGATTTTATTCAGTAAAAGCATCCTTTTTTTTTTTTTTTTAACAACTGATATATTATCAATTATTAACAAATCCAGTGCTGGACCAAAGTCCTACCTGTTGACTGTAAGGTCTTCTATATTACTCTTTATAGCTTATCTGGAAGTTATCAGCAATTGCCTAACTTGTGTTGTACCTGCCTGGCCACATTACAAAATTCAAGTTAAAAAAAAAGGTGTGGTACAGAGACAAACACAAAAAAAAGTCATGATGCTCATAATAATAACAACTTCATATTATCCTTCGTATCACGTAGTTATAGCTGAGTTCTTTTTTCAGCCTCTGAAAGCTTTAGTAGCAAGTACATTTTATGGTCAATAGTATATGGACACCTTAGTGTTAAACATCCCATTTCAAAACCATAGACATTCTTATATTTACAGTACCAGTCAAAGGTTTAGACACAAGTTTGGATTTTTTTTCTTTTTTTTTCTTTTTAAAACTATGAAAAGACACATTTGGCATTAGGTAATTTAATAACAGCAACAGTCAGTTGTTCTTTTGATACATGAAGGTCAGCTGTTCTGGAACAGTTCTAGCAAGAACAGTATTGGCAAGTGCATTTGCAAAACCCATCAAGCACCATGATGAAACTGGTTCTCATGAAGACCATCCCAGGAAAGCACGACCAAAACCTACCTCTGCTGCAGAGGAGACTCATTTAGAGTCACCAGCCTCAGAAATCACCAATTAACAAACAGCACCTCAGATTAGAGCCGTTATGAAGCTTTACAGAGCATAAGTAGCAGACACATCTTAACATTAACTGTACAAAGGAGATTTTTGCATATTTTGGATGCCTTCAGCATTGTTTTACAGTGGAAAGAAATAAAAATCAGGAAAGTCCATGGAATTAGATGGTGTGTCCAAACTTTTGACTGGTAGCGTATAATTGTTCCCTCTTTGCTGCTAGAACAGAACTTAATCTTCTGGGAAGGCTTTCCACCAGCTTTTGAAGAGTGGGTGTAGAACATTGTGCTCATTCAACCACAAGAGCACACGAGGTTGAGGTTATGCACATGACCAGCGTGAAGGCATGGTATGTTATAATTCATTTCAAAGATGATTAGTGGGGTTGAGGGCTCTGTACAGACCACTTAAGTTCTTTCAGTCCAACATTGGCAAACCATGTCTTTATATTGTATACAGACACACTGTTTTGCTGGAACAGGTTTGGTCCCTTCCAGTGAAACAAAATCTTTTTTTTTTTTTTGATTTTTCCCAGATTTTTTCCATAATTTAGTCGCGTCCAATTCCTCCCCGCCACTAGGGGGCTCCCACATTAAGGCTACTACAACCACTCAGTCGGGAGGGCCAAAGACTATCACGTGTTACCCCGAACCAGGTGACGCAAGCCGACCGCATCTTTTCGAACTGCTCGCTCACGCACCATTGGGGGCGGCATAACACACTCGGAGGACAGCGCTATCCACTCCTTCCGCTTGCGCGAGCTCACAGACACCCCTGATTGGCTGTAGAGCCGTGATTAATGTGGGAGTACCAAGTAGGGTATACAAAGACATTCTAGACAATTGTGTGCTTCCAGTGATCTGGTGGTCTGAAACTTTGAGTCATATAGTATATATTCAGATCTTCAGTAGTCCAAAGGATACAATTATATGCACAGTTTTTAAAATTGTGTTGTGGTCAATTAGTCAAATGGTCATATTTATTTAAGCATCTCTCTTCCTCCTTCCTCCATTCTTCTTGAAGCACTTTATCCTTATCAGGGCTCCCATGGATCCAGAACTCACTTCCAGGAACACAGGAGTGAGATAGGAGTACATGCTGGGAGGACATTTAAAGAATACCATACACAGACATACACACACATACACACACATACACACACACATACACACACAAAGGGACAATGCACCTACAGGAATCTTCATGGTTAGAAACTGGAGATCTTGGAGGAAAGCCATGCCCTCATAATGATTAAACGATAACACAGAATCAAACCATATCATATAGTTAAGCCATATTCCAAACAATACTATCTAATTAAAATATCATTTCACATACCTTAAATATTAAGTATTGCAAAGTATGCAAAAAGAAAAGGTCCTAAAAGTCACAATAACCTGCTTGTAAAGTTTTTAAACCCCAATTTCAAGCCAGTGCTGTGAGAGACAATCTCTATTTGTGTTATATGTTTATTTTTTTTCTCTCCCCTGCTATTGTTCACTAGTGAGCTATTTGGTGTGATACAGAGTTCCAGATGTGTCCAAGGGAGGATGGGGGAGAAAAGGCTGGCTAAAGTTCAGAGATGATCTCACCTCCCCCCACCAAATGTTGATGTGAGCCACACTGCACCAGTTTTGCTACATACTGGCCACCACTCCCAGAAACTGAAACAGCAGACACACTGTAACACACATGCATGAATATGTTTTATGCTTTAGTATTAAGAAAATGTTCATAGTCTTCTCCTTCTTTAGGTCAACAGAAACAGGACAAGCCTTTCTGTACACAATCTGTAGTAATCTGTAGGAATGTGAAGCAAATAAGATGAATTACTGCACATGGAGTACCACCCGGTTACTGTGCGCAACAAAAACCTTATAGGGCTTGTCCCTAAAACTTAATTGAGCTTTGATTCTACCTTTGTCTGAGATACTTTAGTGTCTTAAGCTAGCTGAGACTCATGAGAGCCATGATTCATTGTATGAACAACACCCCACGCCTTTGTGCTTTCTCCCCTGTGTAGAGGTGTGCTCAGCTCTGGGTGACAGCCGTGATAAGACTTACTCATGGTTCGACTGTGGTCTGTTTGAAAAGTCTGCTGAAAGAGATCTTTTGCATGCTTTTGGAAACAGGCCTGGACAGGCATGGAAATACACAGTTGTTCTAGGAGCATTGATTACATTTAGAAGTCACACTGACCACACCCTTGAGCCTCACAGCCTGCAAATGTCCACCTTGCATGAAAATATTTTATTAAATTTAGCACTTGTTTCACTGTACAAAAATAAAGGAACAAAATATTTTAAAACATACAGCGGAACTTGACTCTTCAGGCTAAAGATTTCAAACAATAAAAAAAACCTTGTCTGCCATTGTCTTTAACAGTAGATTGAGAAATACAATTGCATTCCTAAGGGTAACATTATTATTTTGTTCCTTCATACGGTATAAAAGTAATAGCATGGGAGAGGCTCATTGGCCTGACTTTACTGTGCTTCCTGTCTTTTGTACTTTGATTTTCATGAAACCACCCTCTTAACTGACAAGGTGGCCAATTTGAGACTCATCCTATTTGTAACATTATCAAGATTATATTGATACTAATTCTTTTTTGTATTTAATATTAATGTGCAATATCTCTAACTGGGTGTGCTTTTTCATTGCCTTCACTTATATGTGCTTTCATGCTCTCCACAATTATATCCACATTTAGCCTTTTGTGCAAACCTACCGTTTCTGTGCGACTGCCTTCATAGTGCCATGGTAACTAAACAACACTCAAACTAAATGACCTCTTTCGTATTGTTTTTCATAAGTTCTATTGTTCATGGCAGGATGTGTGAGATTCCATCGTTTTAGCCAGTGTCATAGCCTGTATTGAACTGCAGAAGTTGGCATTCTGCCACATATTACAGTTTTCCCATGTTGTAAGATGTCTGCTGACTCTTGAATCATGTCATAGTAAAAACACACTCAGGTATGGGCGTGTAAAGCCGGAGATGAAATGAAGGGCGACATTGTTCCCAGGCTGGCACGTTTCTCTTCGTGCACAAGCAAGGTGTCAAATTTTCCAATATATCCTGGGTGTTTGGAACCTGTTAAATGCCACTGTGACAAATGTGGAAATTCTACATAGTGCTGCTAAAAAGCCTTCGTTTTACATTTTGCTTCCCCAGTGATAATGTTTCCTTGCACAACTATAACCATATATCTTTGGTTTTGTACAAAATCCAGGTATACAGTGATAATTTTATAGTTTTATATTCATAAGAAAAGTGCCAAGAATTCACATATCTTGTCATGTGTCAAGTTGTCAAACGAATGATGACAGAAGACTGATACTCTGTTGATTTATTGCAAAGATGTGTCACAGACAAATGTTGAAATACAACACATTGCATATGCAATTCTTTCTTCTGTACAGAAGCACAGTGTTTTCATGATATATGCAAGAAAAGTAAATCTGTTGGTCAAAAGAAAACCACAGTAGCAGTGAAAGCTTGGTGATTTAGAGTGAATCACACAAGGATTTACCATCCCCAACCGACGGAGCCGAGAGGCTTAGGTAGTATAAATTCCTTATGCTTAGCTCTTGTTATTGCTTGTCTTTGCCTAAAATAGAGCTTTGTATAGTATACACCCATCATGAACAAACATTGTGCCATCTTTTAATTGATAAAAAAGACTATAAGCCAGGCAAGTTGTTTAATTATAACACTATGTGGTACAAAATGTACTAAAGGTGCATTGTTTCATTTGGAAGTCAGTTCGATTAAACTGAAGATGTTCATAAACAGTAGCTAAGGTTATGCTCTGAGAGAATAATCACTTGTCATATTAATAAATGTATAGCTAGTTGTTCCTACAAGGGGTGTTCGAGGCAAATTGGACTTTTGATTGTGCTGAATAACAGTTATGAGAGTAAAAACTCCCTTTATTGGTCTGTTCAGACCACTTAAGTTCTTTCAGTCCAACCTTGGCAAACCATGTCTTCATATTGTATACAGACACACTGTTTTGCTGGAACAGGAATCTTCATGGTTAGAAACTGGAGATCTTGGAGGAAAGCCATGCCCTCGTAATGATTAAACGATAACACAAAATCAAATCATACCATATAGTTAAGCCATATTCCAAACAATACTATCTAATTAAAATATCATTTTACATATTTTAAATATAAAGTATTGCAAAGTATGCAAAAAGAAAAGGTTTTTATTTCTCTATGCAATTGCCTTCTACACTAATGCACTTATCCCAGTGTTACAATAATGGCTGGACACCATCAAGATAGAAGGTTTTCTCAGTACACCAGTGCCATGATCAGACTCGCTCCACAGAAACTTAGTAAATGGCATGTGTAAACAGCTTATATCCGAGGACGGGACTGTATGGGGATGTGGCAATAACGCCAAGCAGAATTCTTGTACTGTGCAAGAATGGTGAATTGGGAACTGGTGAAAGATTGTTCCCACAAACAGATGCACCTCTTCTGCAAGTTGGCAACAAGTTGTCTGTCGATAAGGATCAGGCATTCCACTCAATAAATGTTCACAGGAAAGACTCCAGTGGGCTGCCTTGGGTGTGATTGTCATTCACAGACGTAGCCTTCTTTAAAACATTTCCACCATTCTTGGTGTGCTTAAAGTCATGGTTTGATTTGGATGCCTCTTGTATATTATTGTATATTATTGTATATAGGCTTAATTCCAATACAGCTTAAAGTAATTTTTTGAGCACCCCTGGTCATTTATATTTGATTTTAAAACCTTGCAGATATAAAGATCAACTCATTAGGTTTTTATTGATATACAGTATAATCAATTCATTAGGTTTTTTTTGGCCATAAGGACTCATTAGGAAGATAAAGAATTGTCATTAGGAATAACTATTAATAATAACAATTATAATTAATCATTTACAAAGCCACTTGACTGAGCATCTTAAATGAAGTTAGCTCATGTCTCACCAAAAAAACTGCTTTCAGCTCACAATTTTACTGTCCAAAATGTCACTAAGATATAGTAGTTTAGATGAACTGTGGAAGAAACCACATGATTATTATAATCTATAAAAAAAAAAAAAAAACTTCCAGATAGAGCTGCTCATATGCTGGCTTAAAAGTCAAAACGAAAATCTCACTTAGAACCTGCAGCAAGGTTTAAAAATGCACGAGTGGTGGTGCACCATTTCACTAGCCAGCACTGCTTGCAGACACAAAATCTGCCTGGAAGAGATTTCAGAATGCAATTTCATCAATTAATAACCGATGTATGCAAAAACAATATGTAGAAAAGCCATACACATTTTGGGGAGAAAAGATCCAATGAAGTAAATATGTTTAACTATATTTAGGAGTGAAAATAAAAGCTTTTCTATGTAAATTATGCAACAAGAATTCTGAACAGAATAAACAGCTATGTGGGCATGAGAAACCATGTGTTTTGTCAGGCTAATGTACTGTGTATTATATAGAGCCTCTAATATTTCGCCTCTAATAAGCCAGACTTTCTTGCATTTTGAATGTATTCTTGAGAAATAGTTCTCCAGGCTTCATGGAAGACTTTCTGACATTTTTGGCACGTTTTTGTATCTCATTTTCAGTCTATTGCCTGTACCTGAGCAGTTTCAAAGGAATAATTTTGTTTGTTAAGGTACACAGTGACCTATAAATCATACAAATTTAAATGCATGAATCAATGAGAAACAGGTGCAGACGATGACAGATGATTAGTATACTGATGATGTAAGATACTGAGTGGTTGGAACAGACGAGATGGGACATGAGGTTACTTTTGAGGTTGTTACATAATCAACCAATTTTAATCTCTAGGCACTTCTGCCTGTAGCAGGAAAAAAAACTTTAATTTAATCTGCATTATTGAATTTAATTTAATATGAAGAAATGAGGGGTGGCTCAAGACTTTTGCACAGTACTGTATGTGCATTAATATTTGCAGAAAATATTTCAGCCAGCATTCAACCCTATAAATGAAGATCATTACAGAGCATGGCTTTACAATAATCAATTTAAATTCAATTAAATCAATTATTTATAAATTTTTCATGCACATTTGAATATCACTCATCACCCGATGATGTGCTCTACATTTTCAGTTAAACTAGTTTATTTTTGGTTGATTTGCAGACATGAGATTTCTCCTACATAAAGTAGATAATAAGGCCTAATAGCAACCATTTGGAATGGACCTGGGTGGTGCATGTTTTTGTTTCCTAATACCTGAAAGCTGAGCTTTGTGAGATTTACAACCATCATCCTGTATCATTTTTCAAATTTTTTCTGTAAGGAAAGACTATAAGCCATGTTGTGGTTTCATAAATACTTCCTGGAAAATGATAGGTCTGAAAAAGTTTTTTGTTTTTTTTTCTCAAATAAACAGAGCAAAGTGAAAAATATATCGCACAGTAACTGAGTAAATGTGTGCCCGATGAATGTGAGTTAATATTTACTTTGCATGTAGTCCATTCCAAATATTAGTTCTAATAGTTTTGTCTCTTGCCTATAGGGTGATACACCAACCACTGTGTAAATATATGAACAACACCCTAAATGGAGCCTCACTTGTGGAGCCACAAATTTATTCAGGTGACAGGGAGAATTACCAAGAGTAAAAAGTAAAAAATACTTGCACTCTTGTTACAGTGCTTGAGTTAATAGTTTACTGTTCATTGTCATTTTTCAAATGATTTGAAAAATCACAATACTTTATTTTTATTTTAGTTTCTTGCGTTACGAAAGGCATCCGACGTAAAACCGCTATGGCGACTCCTTGCCGGGAGCAGCCAAAAGACCAACAATAACTCAACATACTAGTCTCCATTAAAAGCAATTCATTTTTTTGCCATCATTTATTCCAACTCTCGAATCCTCCTTGCAAATCCCGTTTGTCATACTTGATGGACTCCCACTGTTCTATAGAATGTTTATGAGATGACACCATTGACACTAGCAATGTGCACAGATGGATGAGGAAGATTCAAGAAGTGGAAACCACAATTTAAGACAAACCAAACGGTGGGAGAACATTGAGAGCAACAAAGGGGATTTTCAAAAAGGACTTGAGAGTTGGGTTTAGTGATGCCGCAAACATGAGGCCTATGTTTGCATAAAGGAAATGTTACTCTACCAACATGTGTGATTTGAATGATTATTTGTAAATATTATAAAATGTTATTCCCACTAAATTTAAGTTCCTTTTGCTACAGCCCTCGTGTTAACGTTGGGAAGACTGTACTTAAATTGAAAGTCAGTATGTGCAAAATAAAGTCCGCTGCCAAGAGTGTCTGCTTTTGGTACCAGATTAAACATTTATTTATAACAGTACATACAGACAAGCATCATTAATTCCATTAATCAAGCATCTTCAGTTTTAATTTCATTCTTAGAAACCATATAAAAATGAGCAGTTATGTGATAATTATGTGAGCCACATTCCACAGAGACACTCGCATTTCATAACTCAACATCCACCGTGTTCACACATATACAGGTAAGCCATACGCAAGGTGAGTGTACTAGATTAGCTAGCTTCATTTTAAGTTCTGTTTTAAATTTAAGAAGTCACTATAAACAATATAATTTCCTGTTGTGTTATAAATAAATCTTTATTTTAATCTTTGCTTTACTGAATAGCTGACTATGTGATTAGCTATATGAGTTAGCTAGTTAGCATGAATCAAGGAAGAATTTAGAAGTTTTTTTTTTTTTTTTACCAGAATCAGTGTTACTTTCTTGATTACCATGTTTATTCATGCCATGTGTTTATTTCACCTGAGTAGTCTCTACTCATTTGTACTCTTTTCACCATTAAAAATTGATATAGCATGCAATACTCTGGCAGCTTGGTGGGTTTCCTCTGTATATTCTGGTGGTTTTCTTCCACAGTCCAAAGAAATGCAGATTAGGTTACCTGGCGCTCCTAAATTGGTCCCTAGAGTGTGATGTGCCCTGCAGTGAATTGGCACCTTGCCTAGGGTGTACCCCATCATGTGCCCTAAGTATCCTGGGATAGGCTCCAGGCCCCTCACCTCGACCCTGTACAGGATAAGCAGAATAGAAGATAAAAATGGAATACTCTTTTTCTGTTGTCAATACAATAAAATCACTTGATGTGGACTTGAATGAAGTGGTACGAGGGCGTATCAAAAATTTTCAAGACTAGTTTTGTTACACGCCAACAGATGGCAGCGCGCGCACATGTTCACAGGGAACACCAACCTTCATAAGTCAGTGTGCCAAAAGACATCAATCTGTGTACATTGGGAGCTGTGCAACTGATGCAATTCTGACCAGCTGCATTATCGCGTCTGATATTTCATCACAGACAGCAAGTTAGAACAAGGAGTAATTGTGAAATTCTGAGTGAAATTGGGCAAATCTGCCACAGAGACATTTGACATGATTCGGAAAGTTTACAGTGATGCTGCAATTATTTGTTCAAGGTGTTTTGAGTGGCATGTGCACTTTAAGAGCGGAAAAACATCACTGGAAGATGATCAGGAAGACCTTCAACAAGCTCAACCCCCCATAAAGTCAAAACTATTCGGCAACTCGTGCATGATGAGAACAATCCCCAACATTGCAGCCATTGTTGGTTTGTCAACAGAACAGTCCACGCAATCCTCACGTGATATGAACATGCGCCGTGTTGCAGTCAAGTTCATCCCCAGGCTGCTGACCCCGATGCAGAAGGAACATCGCATTAAAGTCTGCCATGAACTCCATTAGTGTGCAGTGGATGACCCATCTTTCATGTCAAGGATCATTACCAGTGACAAAACTTTGGTGTATGGTACGACCCTGAAACAAGCAACAGTCTTCACAGTGGAAGAGTCCATCATCTCCATGATGCAAAGGCGAAGCAGATCCGTAGGTCTACCAAGTGCATGCTCATTGTCTTTTGTAGCATTCGCGGCATTGTGCATTGAGAATTCGTTCCCAGGGTCAAGACTGTCAATAGTGAATTCTATTGCCAGGTTTTATGGTGTCTGAGTGGGAATATACGGCAAAAAACAGAGCTTGTAAATAGAGCTAATATCGAAACCCCCTTTGATTTGATCTAAGATGGTTAAAGGAAAGGATTTTGATGACTTTTAAACAGATTGCTGTTATTTCATTAACAAAGGCTTTTTAACTCTCTGTGTTTTAATAGGAACTGTGACTAAAGTGACATTTCCTTTTAAAGCATAAGGAAAGCTATGAGTGCAAAACAAATGACCGTGATATTTACGTATTAGAATGATATAAATGAAAAACAGAAGAGCAACTGTTCATTAGGTCACCGGCCATGTCAGTGCACAGTGTAATTGGATTAGAACAATCTGTCCACCACTACATACACATAGAACATAGAACAATCTGTCCACCACTACATAAAGAGGGTCATTATAGTAGAGTAGGATTAGGAGGACTAAAAACTTCAAAGATTTACAAAGACAAATGCACATTTAAGAATCCAGCAGTGCAAAAAGCATAAGTTCTGGACTGCGCATGCGGGAAATATAATGAGTCATCCTTCAGCATATTCCCGAGAAATGGGTGATAGCATGTTTGGAGTAACACATGCTGTAAAGAATGCTTGACCCTACAATGAGGTTGTACAGTGCACTGGTGTGTTTCAGCAAAATCTCCAACTCAGCTAAATGTTAAAAATACAGAAACGCCTTAGATCTACATAAAAAATTAGGCATTACAAAAAGACATTTTATTCTTTGAATTAGCTTTTTCATGAGAAACAAGAATTTGTCATGTTTTTATGCACTCAATTATCCCCTCTGCCTCACTAATTTTCTCAGTGGTTTGTACATTGTAGACATGTTATCTGCACTCGTACTATCTGCTGTAAGCCAAGTAATTAAAAACAATTATAGCTTAATTTGCAACCCTGTCATTAACTATCTGTCTGTAATAAAAATACAGGGCAGGGGGATACAAGGCAGTGACTAGTGATTTTATATACTATCTCAAACCCGGCCAGGAATCGAACCTGGACCCTGGAGGTGCAAGTGTTAACCACTAAGCCAATCTGCGGCCTAAATAGTATTTTATATGTATTTAAAATGTTAAAAGTTGTATATAAGAACTTGAAGAAGATTAGTTTTTTGGAATAGCTGATATACTGTAAGTGCTGAGGCTCTATTTCACCTGCTTCTGTGGACAAGACATTTTTTGCCGTAAACAGACCATAAACATGCAGTGTAGGTATACACCATTTAAGTAATACAGCTCAGTAGATATTGACTAATAACCATGATTCATCTGAGAACACTGCACTCTACTCAAACAGGGCATGTTAAAAACAGTTTTTCAGTGCAGTTTTTCGAGTTTCCTGACTGCTACGACACCCATTGTTTTCTGATACGGCACATGCAGGCAAAAGGACAGGGTAGCAAATTGTTTACATAGCATAACCCGATGGCAAATCTCAACAGACTCATCTACTCCACCCATAGCAACACACCCACTGCATTGCTCGAGCACATCTTTCATTAGTCTCTACAAGCTGTGTGTGAATACCCAAAATGACAAGCCACTTACATTTGTTAATGAAGTGTGAAGGCTTTAGGCTAATGATTTCGTTCTGATCATTTTTGGAAATAACTTTGTCATTGCCATAGTTACCTTGGAAGCATGCCATAAGCCTAACATAAACTCTAATAGAAAATGCATGTGCATTATCATAACTTAAAATAAAACAGCTTGTTACTTAAAATGAAGCCATGTCATAGTCCTGCTGCTAGAGAGATTTCCCAGGTTGAAGGAAACGTCTTACAGTGACATGAAAAAGTGTTTGCTCCCATCCTAAATTTTCCACTGTGGCTGAATTAAAACAGTTCTGCAAAGAAGAGAGGGCCAAAATTGCTTCACAGCGATGTGAAAGACTTTTTGGGAGTTTTCACAGAGGCTTGATTGCAGTTCTCGCAAACCTACCTGCTCCTATGTGAAAAAGTAATTACCCTCTAATTCTAATTCCTCGAATTTTGTATTTACTCGGATTATCTTTGTGTAAAGGTAGTCATTTAAGTGTGCAAAGAAAATAAAAAATCAGGAAGTGGCAAATACTTTGTCATGGCAGTGTGTATGCTTATAGTATTAGTTAGATTAGAATTAATCTAATCAGGTCCTCTTCACAGCAAGCCATTTGTCTCTAAATGTTTGATACTATTATATCACATTGGTAAATGAAATGTTATATTTTGGGTCAGTAATTAAATGCAGATTGTTTTGTTCACCATAAACCATAGTTATGCTCTACTAAATTATATTAAGAGGTTGTAGAGTTAAACCCTTTGGATGTTATGATATTTAAAGTAAATAGAACAAGTTAAAACTTTAACTTTAAAGTTTAAACTTTATATTATTATTGCTCAAGAAGTGTAACAACAAAGTCTGGGCAATAAGTGCTAATAAAGATGACAGCTTTTGCAAAATGGATCAACGACATGTGTGTTGGCCTTGAAAAATCTTAATTTTTCCCATACTTTATGATTTAGTTTATCATTTGCAAAAAAAAAAAAAAAGCTCCTTAGCTGTGATGACATCTTTTTTTCAAGTCATCTTACAGATCATTTAATACTATTGTTTTTTTAAGACATCCATTATTAACCAAGACAGATTAACCACTGATTTGACTGCTTAGAATTATTGGGTAAAGGTATTCTGCTATACTGTACCACACCCAGGCTCCAAGGTTTGTGCCTTAGGTTATATGACAGGTGCTAAACAGACCAGGACAGTCCACATATCTGAAATGACATTTGTATTGCATAATTGGAGGCTTTCCCAGATGACATCCAGAGGAACAACGCTCGAACATCTAATACAGACACACAGATGACAGTTTGTGGAGATTTTTAATTATTTCTTCACCTAGAGTCATGGGCAAAAGTTTTAAGACAATATATGCCATGCATTATAGTTCAAAACAGGTGGTTTTACTAATTACTTTGATTTTGCTGAAGAGTGATGCTAATTAGAATAAGCTGAATAAGTTCATAAACAAAATATGTGGCCAGACATTTACTTTCTGAAGCCGGGGTGTCAACCTCTGCACACAAATGGCAAAAACTTCAGGAAGCAATCCAGTAGGCATGAAATCAGCAAGTGACACCAGAGTACTGCAGACGTCTTTTCAACTCCGTGCCCAGGCAGATCCAACAAGTCTTGAAGAATAAAGGACTTTATACTAAATGTTGACAGTTGTATATCAATTTCATTGCTCGCAATAGCAAATTATTCTTATTAATCATGAATTAATTATTTTTTTAAAAATGGCATTAAAAATTTAATTTCACTTTTGTTTCAATTCTTTAGGCCACCACTGTACAGCTTTTGCAGGCATTTTTTTAACCATTCTTCTACTTGCCTCGGAATGCTTACTCCATTCTGTAGTTATCGAGCCCTCTGTGGAGGAGCTGAGTAAATCCTTGATTATAGCAATGGGAGAATTAGACAAGGACATGTGGTGACATTCTGTCAGTGTTGCTTGACACTGTCTGCATTGCCAGACACTTACAAATCAGCTTTGTGAAATCTGACCTATATGCCATATTTGTTCATTGGATCTGTGACTAAAGAAGGCCTGTAAAGAAGAGCACAAGTTTCAGAAACTGAAAAACCGTCCCTAAAAGGTCTCACAGAGCCCATCCATGAGGGGCGGGGCCTTTTGGTGGGACACATCACAGTTTAGAATTTTGGTCATTATGGTACGGACAGCAGACCATTTTAGTTAGTCCTGATGAAAATATTGTTGGGTACAAACCTTGTGTTGGGGCTCAGTGCCTTTGTTCATAGTGTGCTACCAAAAGAAGTTCAATCTTGGTCAGCGGAACAAAATCTAAAATCTAAACTCTATGGTTGAGAACAAAGGGTTCTTCTGAATGTACTCCACTGCTCAAAGGCAGCATGGTGTTTTCCATCTGGACTCCAGAGGACTAAGAATGTCATCCTTTCAGATGTTATATATGCCCTGCAACCACAGGACTGGTTCACATCATCAAATCATGTGTAATTCATATTTCCACATGCTCATTACCACAAATATAGGTTCCTTTTTATCTTGTTTGCAAATCAAATCCATGCAAGGTTCTATGTGCTGTACCAGCTCCCGTTGAGGATACTTGAGTGACTGATTGCAGCTGCAGCAGTTATTCTCTTTGCCATCATTCACAGATTTTGGAAAGGCACAGTTGGATCTCTTCACTCATACCAGAATGATTAGGTTTTGCACATTGCACCTTCGATAACATTACACAAGGCTATAGTTTTGACCCACTATTGAGGTCTATAATCTAGCAATGTTCAACTGTTGCATGCTGTCAGGTCGAAACTGTTGTCCATTAAATGGACATTGTAAATGGTGTCCATTATTTGGATGGGGTGAACTCCTCCCAATTCTTGCCATCTTTCCTGGTAAAAACTGCTGGATGTTGGAAAGTTCCAATCTTTGGAATGGTAAAGTGTATGTGGGGATAATTTGGAACACATTTAAACATTGCGAATGTTTTTTTAATGTGGGCTCTAAAATTTATTACAACCATTCTGAAGGGAGCAGGGCACTTTTGTCTGCTTCACTCCACCAAGATACTTTTGTAGGATGTGCTCTATTTTACAGGAGTCTCGAACAGAATGCTGAAAAGAAATGAATTCAACTCAATAGTACAGTCATGTGTAAAAGTGCTTCTTTTCTGTATGGCTTTATCAGTCTCTCACATCATTTTGGTCCTTTCTTCTTTACAATATTGCTTCAGTTCATTGAGGTTTTTAGGCATTTGCTTATGCACAATTCTGTTAAGGTCCTGCCACAGCATTTCAATTGGTTTGGACCTTGACTACGCCATTCCAAAACCTTCATTCTTTTATTTTTCAGCCATTCTGGTGTAGATTTACTGGTGTGCTTTAAATCATTGTCCTGGCCCAATTTTGACCAAGCTTTAGCTGTCGGACAGATGGCGTCCACTGGCAACCATCTTTAATGCTTTCCACTTGTTTATAATCCTTCTCACTGTATAATGTTGACTTCCAAATTGGTTGTAAATGGTTTTATAACCTTTTTTTAAGATTGATGTGCAGCAACAATTGCTTCTCGAAGACCATTGCTTATGTCTTTCCCTTTTGGCATTGTGTTAACACATACCTCAATGCGCCAGACCTGCAAAATTCCAAAACTTCTGCTTTTATAGAGGTCTGCACACCTGCTGATTATGAAGTAATCAAGGGCAGATGATTAGCAACACCTGGCTGCAACATCCCATGGAAGGGGGTACTTAGTATTACCCACATGGCTTTATTTTTTCTAAATACATAAATAATGACACAGTGAAGTAAAAATTATGTGCTGTTTGTAAATGGTTATATCTGACTAATGATCAGATGATTTTTATTAAGTTTTTACACACAAAAATACCCCATAGAATTAAAAGAGGGGGCACTAACTTTTACACGTGACTGTAATCTTGACTTTAATGATTCCAGACTGTGGTTAAACTTAGGCTTTCTGCCTCCGGTCCTTTTTATGCCTAGTAGATGCTCTACATAGTATTTAGACCACACAGTGGCAATTTAATGATCAGGTCATTTGCACACTCAGCATGTGGGTGCATTTGCACAAGAAGGTATCCAAATGATTTTCACCATCCCTGGAGGTTATCTGAAGTTTAATGAACCACAGCTATATGTTAGAATAGCAATTTAGCCCTTTTATAGCATAGCACGTTTTTTCTTATATGTGGCATGAGGGCAATATTGACAATATAACAATGCCACATTGCAAGTCACAGTGCTCCTCAGTATTATGCTTATCTATGGAAATTTCATGCAAAGTGCCTGAAATACTGTAGTCACACAACCTTTAGAAGGTGCATTCACGTATAATGAGATATATTGTCAAATTGTATAATATGTGTATACAGTATACACCCATTGGGAGCAGTTTCTCTTTTTTAGCTGTAAATTGGGTCCATTTTTTCCTTAGTCCATTTTTCTTGATGCTCATCATAAACATTAAGTTTCAACCAACTGGGCCATAGTTAGAGAAAAAGTTTTTCAATAACATGTTTAAAAAGTATTTATCTACAGTCAGTACTGATTCCAATGTACTATATCAAAGTCAAAGATAAAGAATAGACTTAAGATTAAAGACCACAGTCTCTATCCAGTTATCCTAACATCCAGCTGGAGTGCAGTATAAGGCTGGAATAAGTGCTCCTTATTAATTGATACGGTTTAATTTTTTATTGTTTGCACAGGGGGTGTGACATTTGAAATCTGTCCAGTGCATTGTTTTCTTTGCCAAACCCATTTTGATCCAAATATGTGCTTGTAATACTCCCTTCATGAGGACTAAGTATGCTTTAAAGATGGTCAATACCACTGCTGCTCACCATCTCACCTACTGTAACACTCCATGGCCACCCATACTGCTGCTGTTTGCACATTGCACATTCCTTATACTTTATACAGTTTATTTATACAGTTATATTGTAACAGTATTACTACATATTGTAGATTTTAGATTTTGCATTCTTTTCTAGTGACATTTGCCTCCTATTATTCAATAACAGTCATATAAGCATTTCATTGCATATCATACTGTGTATAGCAGGCTTATAACTTACAAATATATAGAAAAATACTCTTTTATACTGGATTTTGGAGATCATTTCATTGTATACTATAAAATATACTGTAATCTGGACTATATTTATAAAGACAACTTTCTATAACAGCATTGTCATTTCAGCATGACGTTGAATCATATTTGTATAATGTAGAACACTGGGACATATTTATATGTACATGTGTTTTACAAATTTACTCTGCACACCCCCATATGGTACTACCTGCTGTTCTAGGAAAGCTCATTTCAGATGAACAGTCCTCCTCCAACAGGTTGGTTGAGTAGGTTTCCACAGAAAACAATTCATATCTAGAAATTTGCATTTCCAGCATTCAATACAAGGAACAATTTCAAGTGTCAAATTTATTTATTTTTACTAGTTTTTACCTGAAAAGACTACTAAAATAATGGTTAAGTTACTGTTTTTTGTTTCTAGGACAGGTTCCATACCCATCATGACAATGACCTGAACAACGAAGTTCCTGAAATGGAATGAGTGCACTTTGAAAAGGTTCATAATGCTGGTCATGGATGTAATTTATGATATTATTATGTCACTGAAAATACGGGCATTTAACTGGAAAGAAACTTACAGGCATAAATGGAAATGTGGGGATATTTACAAGTCTTATCACATGCAGGACAAATTCTTACTAAGTATTTAAAAGTCAGATGCAAGCAGACGCTCTTTATTCCCATCTACCTTATACCTAGTTATCCACTTAAACAGCAACATGCCTTTATCCTCTAAAAGCTGTACTTTTAGCACCAAGACATTTAGTGTGTATGAATGTGCTGGGGACCAAGAAACCTACATTTCATCCACCAGGCAACCAGAATACTTGGCAACCATTAAAAGCTTACAAGACCAGCTAAGATAAAAAAAAAAAAGGTGGAAGTGCTCATGTCAAAATAGATGTACCATTATAATGTATGTTGGACAAAAGTAAGCCTGAAATTATACTTTTCAATTCAATTTTTTCCCCCAAAGCTGTTTCACAAGGGTTAAAAAGATTGTAGTTAGTTGGTATTAAATGAAAATGTGTTACAAATGTAACTCATATAAGGTCAGCATATGAAGCTTATCTGCATGAGGTGTGATAATAAATGTGACAGATCCAGTGTTGCTGCATTTTTAAGTAAAGCAAGAGCACTCCTTCTTGTTGTTGATTGTTGGATTGTGTCAGTATTCAGCTGATTAGTTGTATCAGACATGCTCCTGTTTTAGAGCTGGAACAAAACCTTGCAGCTAGAATTGATCTGGACAAATAAGGTTGTCTACCCAATTAAGTGAGAAAAATGTGTGGGTTAGGAATATGTTTTTTTCTGCCTTAATCCATTACTAATCTTTTTCCTCACTTGAGGTATGATCTGGAGATAGCTGTCCGTGTATCAGTGGTGGAGGAGGAGACTGCCTACCACAGGATGTTTGTGGATGAGATTACCTTAATCCGCTCAAGTCTGGAAATGGCATGTAAAAACCTGCTGGAGAAACGTGTCCTTTTTTAAGAAGAACCATAAGAAGGTACAGCCTAAGGAGGTATCATGTTTTTCTATTTGCTCATACTGTACACAGATCAGCCACAACAATACCACCATCAACTTTAATAGCAATTACATACCAGTAAACTGGTGATGGGTTCATGGGCACTCAAGGCTCATCTATGCTTGTGCGGACAAAAGACTAGCCCGTCTGGTCCGATCCCACAGAAAAGCTAATGTAGAAAAAACTAGTAAAAAAGAGAAAGGTATTAGAACACCCAGTGCATCACAGCCTGCCACATATGAGGCTTAACAGGCAAAGAGTTCTAGGTTGTTAATCTGGGATTGAGTATCAATGAAATGGACTAGAAAAACTAATCTGATCCATGGAGGGCCCACCCCACAACCCACAGCAAACTGGGCTAACATTCCAGTGCCAGACACCACAGCACACCGCCAGAGGTCTTGTGGATTCATACCTCAAGGGGTCAGAGCTGCTCTGGGGGCACAAGGGGAAACTATGCAATGTTGGGCTTAATTTCTGTGTCAAATAAAAAAAAATGAAAAATGCAGATCGGTGTATGGCTCATAATAATCTGATAGCTATTAAGTCCTCTATATGAAGTGAACTAGTGAACTGTTGTGAAATAAAGGAACCATCGGTTTTAAGCATCAACATTACAGTAAGGCACAGATAGTCAGTACTAAAATCTTGTCTTACTCTTTTTGTTATAGAGTTCTTTACAAATTAAAAAGTTTTGCTTCACTGAAGCTCAAATCCTTGCAAACGCAAAACACTGCAGCTGATATTCCCACTCATGCTGTGCCTACCTCTTTTACTGTAAAGAAAGGTGTGTCTGTCTTCACATTTGCCCTAGCATTCCAACACTGCCTGCAAACTCAACCCAGGCACAGCTTGCAATATGCAGTATACATGTTTCATCAGTTTCCCTAAAAACTTAAAAACTTTTATTTTAAAGTTATACATGGGTTAACTAAATGTAATAAAATGAATTTCTCCTTTAATTCATGATCACTTTAAATAAAGTGCTGAAAATGACTTCAGTCATTGATACAGCCTGTAAAACACAGATAGGGTGTAAAGTACATGATCTGGCTACAAGGTTAAAATTTAAGCTGGTTCTGTTACTATGTACTGCCAGCTCCAACGAAGTTAACCAAAACACTGAGGTCTCACTAAGGGAAACAGTGTATGACTAATGCAGTGCACTTTTCCTTCCTCCCCTTAGTCGTTTATGCTCTGTACTTTTTTGCAGTTTTCTCTTAAATTACAAACGCAAACTGGTGGTTTTGCATTTTACATCATATTACCACATTTTCAGAATAATGTTTGACAAACTAAAGTTATGTTTTGCCAACTATAGTTTACTATGACCATGGCAACCATAGTAACTATAATTTTCATATTCATCCTATAACAATGAACATAACCAAAGAGATATCATAACTAAAGAATAATAAACAGTTACTGCGAGCTGTGACTAAACATCTAGTATGCGTAGTTGCCACATAAAACCCAAAATCAATTTAAATCGTATTATGGTTTAGCATATAGTAATTGTATGGAATTATTTATCAATTCTTTGTATATAGTCATTGTGTGGAATCACAGTTTATTCCTGGTAAATTCATTTTACCTTGGTTAATAGTCATAAAAATTCAGACAGTAAAAAAAACTATGAAAAGAGAGAAAGCTGGACGGAATCTGGTTCAACAAGCCATGCTTAGTTATGATTGGATTATTCAGTCTGCCCCCTAATGGTGAAAAGGAAAGAGTATGGGTGCGGTCAGTACTGTACACATCTGGTCTACTGTAAGAATTTTTAGCTGTGAAGTAAAAAGATATAAATATATTCTGGAGTTATTTATCTTATATGGCGATCCTGTTCATCTAATTAGCAGAATATGATGAAAGGAGTCGTCCCTACAATTACACAATGACTTCCCTTTGTGATAATGCAACATGACAGGGTAGGAAGAAAAAAGATTCAGTGCAAACACCGCTCAATGAACGTTTCATGTATGAACTTTTGTGCCAGACGTTAGATGGTACAAGAGCCCCTAAAATTATCAATTAAATAATTCATTCATTCATTCATTCATTCATTTATTAATTTATCTTCTATGATGCTTATCATTTGTATAGGGTTGCGAGGGGCCTAGAGCCTATACCCGGTGTCAATCCATCGCAAGGCATCAAGTATAATATTTACAGTAATATTTATAATATTTATTCATATTTTTTATTTTTTGGCATTAAGCTTTTGGAACATAATTCCTTAGTGGGTCTAACATCTGAAATGCCACCTGGATTTTAGAGTTTTCAGACGGGCATACCTGAAATCTTAATCAAGCCAAATCAGCGTACCATGACATTGAGTGGAACCACATGAAGGGAAGAACAGCAACAGCAAGAACATCCAAGTTTGGAAATGAAACATTTGCTTTAATCACATAGTGTGACTTTTGAGGAATGTTGCACACTGTATTTTGGTAATACACATTCAGCTACTTAAAAGTACATATAATCATCTCTACACATAGTCATCTCTTATTCATTATCCTAGTAACTTATTGAATGTAATTAAATGTAAACATACTGCTACTGACAATTAGATCACACACATGCTTTGAAAGGAAGCAAGATAAATAGAGTTTACACTGGAATTTGGCTTTATCTAAATAGCCCCCTACCCCCTCAACACACACACACACGCGCACATGCGCACACACACACACACACACACACACACACAAAGATTCTCCTTTCAGTATTCATAAGTATGCCAAAAGAATACTCAAGAGTACTCAAAATATATATATACTGTATATATATATATATATATAAAATCACAATGGAATAATATATGTCTTCCATTGTTATTTAATTGAACTGGCATCCTCCATTTTAAATCCATGCAGTGTGTTTGCTGTGTCTTTTAGGAGAAGGCTCAGATACATGAAGCTGCTGGAGGCCAGCTGACAGCACCCTCTAAAGACCTGAAGAAGACTTTGACAAAGCTCTGAGAACAGTATGAGACATTACGGCAGCCAAGAATCAAAAAGACCAGGAGGCCTGGTACCAAAGCATGATACATCAAACATACCATAAAAATGAACTGAAAAAAGTAAACCATTTGCTTGTGCAAAATATCTATATTTTATTCTGTGAACCGGTTCCATAAGAAGATTGTCTATAAGTCTGTGAGTATAAATACACTGCATATCTTAGGTTCCTGCTATGGAAAAGAAGTTTGATTGATTATTTTGAGAACATACACATACACACTACACATACACATACACTAATACTTCAAATCTTAAAATGTTGAAGAGCTTCTTTCATAGCTTGCAGATTGACCTTGAGACCCAACACAATATGGTAGGCACTTGGTTTTATGGGTTTCCAAGGAGTGGCTGGCTCCATCTGCCACACACAGCCAAAATTACTCCTCCTTCAAGTTAAACAAGAGTATAATTTTTCAAGCTTGCAGCAACATGTAAAGGGGGAAGGACTAGCTGGCCTTTTCCATTATACAAAATACCACTTTTCAGCCTTAATGAGTGGTATGCCATGATGCATCAAGCCCATCCCTATCCCTGCCAACCAGTGTGCTGCCAACATTTATGACTTTCTTGCACGGTAGGAGAACAGTACGAAAGAGGAAATAATACTACAAAGACTTTTTCCTTCAAACATCTTCTAGATCAGGAATGCCAAAATCATTACTTTCTTGGCAATAGCAAAGGAAACTTCGATTATTCTTCACCTTATTCAAGTCACCAGTTAGTACATGAGCAGGAAATGTGCAGGACTGTTCTTGAACATGGATGTAGGGATTTCTCCATCAGACGCCTTACATACTAAAAGTTAAATAGAATTAAATAAAGATTGTGTATATAAACAAAATGCACATTTATCATAAAGATGGTATTGTCATTTTCTACATGAGAAGTATTTTTAAACTTTTTTTTTTGTTCTTATTCCTCCAGTGCATATACAGTGTTTTAAGCAATATTACACAAGAGGGAGTGCTGTTGTCCTGTATATCAGCATGGCTGGGATGGAAAGAGGGCACAGCCCAACTACTACAAGATATCACAGCCGTGCTGATATTCAGTCCAACAGCACAACCTAAGTATGATATTGCTTTTATACAACAGTTCTACAAATGTAACTTATATAATTATCTACTAATTATTATTTGTTTGTTTTTTAAACCAGTTATTATCTTCCACCAACACATATCCCTCCACAACGGGCAGAACCGGTGTTCTTAATTATACTTATATACTAAATACTCTAGTAATTAACAATTATTAGCCAGAGGCGTCATGTAATATTTTGAGGAAGCACAATTCCATGTCACTGTCATCTAAAATTTTGGCAAGTGTGACAAATAAATTAACTTAATGATAGCAAACAGCAACAAGCTCATTTTAACACTTATGTTAATTACTTATGATTTAGTCACAAGTGGAAATTCTGGAGCTATTAGTGACTTCCACATTTATCAAAGTCATACTGTTGACATGAGCTGAGATATTAGGTTATTCATACTGTACCGCTGTTGTGTACCAGCTCGTAATATCTATAGCCTTATATCTATATCTATTTAGTTCATTCCAACATTTCCAGTTGGAATGAACTAAATACCCTAAACAGAGAGGGATGTCTGTAGTGCAACATTCAGACTTCAAATGAGAATATAAACATACATAAAAGCATTTTGGTTTCAAAATTGCATTAGTAAGTCTAATTAAATCACCAAAACTAAAAAAAAGATACTGACAAAATAGAATTTAACAGTTTCTACAGCCACCTAATCTGAAAAATGTTAAGGGCTTCTCAAGTTGATTGGGAATGATGTATCTGATTAGAACACCTATGACATGGGGTAATACATATAATTAAACATCCCTGTGGTCTTATACTCTATATCAGCACTCATGGAATACCTCTTGTCCAATCTAATTGCTTGGTTGAAAATAATTGTTGTATGGAATAATGTAGCTCATCATATTTAGAGCAAAAAGGGTTGTGTTTTTGATTCCAAGAACAGAGGAGGTACAGTACAGAGGTGAAACTATCATAATATGAGCAGTTTTCCTGCAAAAGGTACTGGGGCATTGTGCGTCTTCAAAGAAGAAATTTTAGAGGAAAATTAAATCTCATCAGCCAAGCCTTGGATTATCTGAAGAATTTTAAAGTCAATCAGAGGGCCCTTGATGAAAACTATGTGCCAAGAGGACAGGAAAAAAATTGAACCACAATTCACAATGCCGACTCAGATTCTTACTCAGATGACAAATGAGCATTAAACTCAACAACATAATACTCTATCATGTAATGAATTCTGCTCAATATTTGATGTTCGTTGGTGGCACCACACATCAAATTTTATGACAGAAAAATATTGTTAGAAAATAAAAGACTCAACGTCCAGTATATTTTGGTAAAGACCAAATAGATTGATGTAAATGGCATGCTGAAAAATGTCCTTTGAAGCCAGTCTACAGGACTCTGCAAACCATTATGCAACCCAACTATCAGAGCTCCAAAGTATTATTACTGACCTGAAGCACACACTTAAGTAAATTCATAAGTGAACCAAAAACAAACAAGACCATGACACCTTGATAGTTACTGCTAGAAGGAAAGAACAGATAAATTTCACATACAGAGTTTATGAATCTGTTTTGTTTTTATGGATGTTTGTTTAATTATACTTGTGCTAATGTAATTATTTATTCTTTATTTTATAGTGACCCCCAAGGTAAGTGTCTTCTTTTCTGGCTTGAGTGATTGTCAGAAGCTGTAAAAGTAATCCATGTTTAAAAGAATCAGCTGCATTAATCAGTTTTGCCATGTATTTGCTCAGTACTCTTTAGGAACACAATCAATAGAAGAAACGTAGATATAACAGGAAGTCTCTCAGGTATTTCGTGTTTTACAGCTTAATTTTTTTTGTGACTATTTATGAATGACCGAGTTGCACACATTAGTGAACCCAATTCTTTTAACCTAACCCAAAAAGCTCAAGTCATTGCATATATGAAAATAATATTACCTGTTGGTTGTAAGTACCTCATAGCTAGTCATCATACAGGTTATGTTTGCCAGCTAGCTAACATTCCACAACCTGAAGAGTTCTGGCTTTATTCTTAGATGTCATCTTCATAAATGTTAAAATCATCACTGCTTATACTCTTATCCACATAGCAAACACGAGCTAAACTGTCAGGAATCCTAACAGGGCTTTTAAGACATATGTAGCCTACATGTTAATTAGTCTTCATTGCTAATTCCAGTCAGCTAGCTATCACAAGCTATGTCTTCAGTGCTTGTGCTAGCTAAATGGGAAACATTTGTAAATTGTTTCTGACTCAACAAATAGGCCGAAGTGATCTGAGTTTGCAAGCACAGCTGAAGTAGTCAGATTCACTTCTAAGATTAAATAAATATTACATGTTATCTGCCCTTTCACTGTATAAGAAAGAGCAAAATGCAGTTTAGTCTGTAAGTATCTATAATGTTAGCATTATTTTTCTGCCATTGGGTGAACTATGGATACATTATTTAGACCATTTTATTAATCATCTTATTCCATATTCATGATGTTATACTTTAGATCAGTTCCATTTCCTTTTCTGATACTATGAATGAATAATATTTGAACCATTTGTCTATATTTTCTGTTCATCCCAGAAATTTGCATTTTTTTAAAGCAAGTTTTAACCTAACCTTTTTGTATAATAATAATAATAATAATAATAATTATTATTATTATTATTTTTTTTTTTTTTATTATTTAATCAAAACATTTTTTCAGCTTAACAGGGCGTTGTATATTGGTGTAACCCCAGTACCGTTTCTGTAAAGATTGCTTAATGTGAGGCTTTAGCACATTTACATGTATATCCTGAACGATTGCATTATAAAATCTGGAAGACCATCATCTCTGTTTAACGGATAGCTCAGAAGAACACATCTACCACTTTTTTTTTTCAGTGTAATACTGTGCATTTTAAGTTTTTATTTTTAAAACCAGGAACCAGTGAACTCTGTGATACACTTAAGACTAATCCTATGTTAGTCTTATCATGTTATCATGTTATTTTTATGAATGACATTTTAAAACTGCAACCAATTTATACACAGATGTATATTAACACAAGAACAATATAGCCGTGGCACCAAAATTACCTTCTTTCACTGGCCAACTAACATTATGGCTGTTGGTGAATAATGGTGAGTAATTACTGTTATGGCTGTTGGTGAGTAGTTAAGCAAATACACAATGTTCACCTCCCTTTAATGAGCAACAACTGACATAAAAAGGATGGTCTTTAACAACAGTTACTACAAAACATCCTGTCTGGTTTCCCTGTTTTCCCTGTCTAGAGGCTCCCCCTGCTGACTGTTCTCTGGTACTGCAAAAATTGCACTGAAAAGAACACAAACCAACTATGCCTAAAACTTGTGGTACTTCCAAAAAAAGAAAAAAAGCTGCAGGTCAACCATTTTAGACCATAAACGCATGCTGTTGTCTCTAAAAAAAATACTAAAAGTCATGAAAGAAAGACATTGGGAACGTAATAAGTATTTAAAATTAAATATAATAATATAGTTAATTCACATCTACTTCTTTTTTCAGTTGTTAAAATCCTTTTCCACAATACATGAAGATGATTATTCAGACCAAATATAGAGTGTACCCAAATGTCAGTTACCTTATACCACC
Organism: Leiocassis micropogon; assembly: GCA_028565275.1. Classification (NCBI taxonomy): domain Eukaryota; kingdom Metazoa; phylum Chordata; class Actinopteri; order Siluriformes; family Bagridae; genus Leiocassis; species Leiocassis micropogon. The sequence continues at coordinate 22,319,270 of JAOVVA010000004.1, read as the reverse complement.
ATCAGTAGGTCTACAATAGGACAGTACCAAATAGGATATTTTTATTTGTAACTAATATTTCTACACAAATGAGATTACTATTCTGTACAGAGATGTGCCATAATAAAAAAACAGGAGTCATTGTGTAGTTGTCCCAACGTGTGATTTTATTTTTTCATTCCAGTGCAGATTATTTCACATGAATAATGCATGTTGAAATTAAGATTGGTTGAAATCAGGTTGTTTCAGGCTGTTGAACATAGCCACACTGGATTTAAGAAGTTTTGGATGACACCACTTTTCCATCAACCACCTCTTCCTCAATCGTCTTCACTGTCACACTTTTAGGGTTGAATGTTTTGACACTGCAATTACAATATTATGTATTAAAAATAAAACTTTATGTTTTACCTTGTTTTAAGTCAGAGCAGCTGGTAAAATGGTTAAATGAATGTAATTTTTTTCATAAATGATAAAAAATAATAATAATTTGAAAAAACATGTTATGTGTTAGTTTTTTCATATAGCACTTCCTCTTACCTCGCACCCTCTCCATCCAGCAGACTCCTGTACTGACCAATCTCCATCTCCAGTCGGGTCTTGACATCCAGCAGAAGCTTGTAGTCCTGAGATTGCCTCTCTATATCAGCTCTCAGCTCGACCAGCTGATTCTCCAGTCCTGTCACATGAGATTGCAGTCCAGCCAGTTTCATGGCGTAGCGTGCCTCGGTATCTGCTAGAGCACCCTCCAGAGATGCTTTCTGAGGATTGAATGGGTTTAAAGGAAATCGTTGGGAAAATTATGTTAATACTGATAAAAATTTAAGCAGAATTAAGAGTTAATATTAAAAATGACATGCCTAGTCTGCCAATATATAGATTAAGTAAGTTATATATGACTTACCATGCTGAGTTGGGATTGTAGCTCAATCTCCAAGCCTTGTAAAGTACGTCTGACCTCAGTGATCTCTGTCTTGGATGTTTCTAGATTTGCTGAGCTGGAGGCCACCTCCTTGTTCAGATTATCTATCTACAAAGAAGCAGTAGATGAAGTTTAGCAGTATGTTCCTGATATATATTCTTTCTTTCACTTAAAATGTTGAAAAGTAGTTGAGAAACAGTAGTACAATAAATACTTGGCGTCAAATGTTATGTATAAAGTATAATAAATAAATACCTTGGACTGGAACCACCCCTCTAGTTCACGCTGGTTCTTAGCAGCCACAGCTTCATACTGTTCACGAATATCAGCCAGGACGCGATTCAGGTCTTCCGCAGGCGCTGCATCCACTTCCACGTTCACACTACCTGACATGGTACTACGCAATACTTCCAGTTCCTAGTTAAAAAGTGGGAATATGTGTGAGAAATGATCTCTAGATAAATTATGCAGTTCAAATAGGAACTACATGTTGCTTTTGACTGCTTCAAACATATGTGAGTTGTTGTTCAGTAACATGACTCACCTCCTCATGGTTTTTCTTGAGGAAGATCAACTCATCCTTAAGACCTTCAATCTGCATCTCCAGGTCAGACCTCGTCAATGTCAGCTGATCCAGGAGTCTTCTAAGCCCAGCAATGTCTGCCTCCACTGACTGACGCATGGCCAACTCATTCTCATACCTGAGCAAAAACACAGTGTCTTAGGAACCGATTATAGGCGAGGGGCAATATATCTGACCTATGTTTTTGAGTGTGAAAAACACTGAATACTTACTTGGTTCTAAAATCATCTGCTGCCAGTTTAGCATTGTCAATGCTCAGGTAGATGTGTCCATTATCTCTGGTAGCATCCTGGATCTGTAGAATCATAAAAATAAATATGTAAAATGTTGCACAGAATCTAATATCTGTTTAAAAACTAATTTCTTGCATTTTGCTTTAGGTCAATCTTTCTGCAAAAACATTTAGCAAACATTCAGAGAATTATATTTGTTCTATATCCAAATCTATGTAACAAATTAAATTATGATAAGTTATACCTTATCCTGAAGGTCCTTTATGATGGCCTCATAAGCAGAGTAGTCTCGGGCAGCAGGGGAGGCCTTGTTTTCAACAAACTGTCTGATCTTCAGTTCCAAGTCAGCATTGGCCTTCTCCAGGCTGCGTACCTTTTCCAGGTACGATGCCAGGCGGTCATTCAGGTTCTGCATGGTGGCCTTCTCATTGGTCGCCCCCATGCCCAGATCTTCACCACCAAAACCCCCACCAAAGCCAAACCCAGCTCCTCCACCAGCTCCTCCACCAGCTCCAAAACCAAAGCTTGATCCAGCTCCATAACTTCCTCCAATGCTATAACCGGCTCCACTTCCAAAGCCCATGCCTGGAGCACTTCCGACACTACGTACGGAGACAGTGGAGATGCGCACACCAGATCCTCCAGAACCTCCATACATGCTTGGAGCACGCGAAGTCATCAAGCGGCGTCCACCGCCACTGCTCATTGTGGAAAGCCGAGAGGATCCACCTAAACCGGGGCCCCGAGAGGAGCTACTGCTGAAGGAACTGCTGTAGCTTGTCATGGTTGCACTCTTGAGCAAGCAGTGGCTTTTTCTGAGAGAGGGAGAGAGACTACAGAACTAAGACAGAGGTTGGCACTTTATATGCTGCCCTGCTGAGGGGAGGGTGAGGGGGATAGGAGAAAAAAAATCACCTCTTTACACCCCACCCAAAATATGGCCAGGGGCAGAAGACCTGGCAGCAGAAAGTGTATTTACAGGAGGATTGTGTAATTAACTTTCAGATGACATATCCTGCTATAATATTGTTGTACATGAAAAGACTAGCACTAACAGGAGACAAGCTCGAAAATGAATATGGGCCAACATTCCTGCCATCACAAATATATCCATCCCAAAGGCATGTTTATGAATGCAAACTTTTAAAGGCTTTGCTTCTGCAAAGTTGAATGTGAAATAATTAGAGGTCACAGTCCATCTTTACATGCACAAATACATGCGTCACATATAACACAAATTATGGTGTCCATGCAAATACACACATATGATTACTTGGCATATTCTTCCTAAATATATAAAGGATGCATTGTAATGTATTATGGCTTAATATGCCTGTAATGTATCTTAGAAAGTATATTAGCAGTTATTTTTTCCAAGACCAATAAGAGTTGGAGCAGATCAACACTCATAAGCAGTAAACTAAAACCTTATTACAAAGTTGGCTGTTTTGCCTGGATCCAAGTCAGTTTCTCAGAACAGACCTCCTTTGTCTTAATGTCTTGATCACCAGTTTCCACAGTGACATTCTCCAGTGTTTTGGCCAGCTACGTTGCTTCAGATATACAGTACATAATAGATTACAATTCTTACCAGGAGCTTTCAATTGTAATGTATTTTTCTACAAACTAAAGAAATTCTCTTTATTTACCATTTAGTAGCAATTAAACTATCCAATTTAATTGTCATGATCAGTGTTTTTATTTACTACCATCCATCCATCCAGGAACCTCTGTAGTCTAACTAGGGACCATGGAGGTCAATGGTGACCACTGTATTTACTCCCATTTTGTATGACCATGGTAGGACCTCCGGTCAGCATTAACATGCTATGGGCAATTTGGGAACACTAATTATGCTAACCTGCATGTCTTTGGATAGGCAGGAGTCCCCGGAGAAAACCCACCAAGCATTTAGAGAACATGCAAACTTCATGTACACAGACCAAACACAGAAATCGAACCCAGAACCTGGAGGTGCAAGGTGACAGTGCTAACCACCAGTGTTGGGTGTAACTCGTTACAAAGTAATGCGTTAGAGTACTTGGATTACTTTTTTGATGTATAACGAGTAATCTAACGCGTTTTGTCCGCCTAAATAAGTATTCAGTTATTTAGTTACTTTTTCAAAAATGTAATCCGTTATTCAGACAATTTATGCAACCCAGACTGTGCATGTACTATCATGAACGTGTGTGCAAACTCATGATAGAACTGGGGTGGAGAACTGTAGAACTGGGGCAGAGATTATATGAGTCAGATTGCGTGAGGCTGCAAAAGCCTTGTCAGAGCCGCATGGGTACCCTGCCCTGGTGAATTTCCATGCATAAATTGTGTGGTTTTTTAAGTTAATTCCTAATGTTCTGCCCTTATGAACATGTCACAGCTTGCCAGTCCTTTTTATATTTCTTCTTTTACTTCTTCTTGAACAAAAGCAATGATTGTTAGCGTATTTTTAATAAACAAATAAAGAGAAGCTTTTAAATAGCAGATAATAATAATTTTACAAAGGTAACACTTTTGTGAGATAAATTCTATTTTGTCTAACAAAAGTATTGGAATGGCAAAACCAGTTTTTAGGACTTGAGAATGAATCTGAGACAAAAAAAAAAGGCTTCAGCTTGCATTTTCTGATATTAAGGTTAAGATCCCAGAAAGCACTGCGTTGTTGGCCCAACATCAGCAAAATTATGGTAACCTTTTGTCAATGCTCCGACGTCGGGCCAAAGTTGGACAAACAGGAAGTGCATACGTTGTGCCCATGTTGGCACCAGTGGTCAGCCCAACGTCATTTTGTCCATGGGCCCACTGTTGGCCTATTGGTGGGGCCAAAGATAGCGGGTGGCTGAAACCTTTGTTTAGTGGCAAAATTGTTTAGTAGTTGAAAATTGGAAATTAGAAATTTCATTATATTGCTTTAGCTTTGTGCAGTAGGCTTTCTCAATGATGCCATCACATCAGTAACTCATATGAGGGTTGGTTACCAATCTAGTACATAAATAACATAGAAAGAACTATATCTCTAACTCAGTGGACCATAACTAACACCACAATGTTTTAAATTTATTTTCTTATGTTTTCTAAAATTATAAACGTCAAATTCAATGTGCTTTGTGCTCAACTGTAAACATTGTCAAACAGGTCACTAGATGGCGCTTATCACTGGGAGGAACCTAAAACCCCATGTTGGTTGTACTACAGGTAGGTGTTTATTTTGTAGTTTATCATCATAATGGTTACATATATTTTCTTAGTTTGTAATCATTTTATCACAAATAAAATTCATAAATACATTTCTGGAGATGTAAATGTATTTTCGTGTTATTGGAAATGATGAAAAGAGTCTAATTTAATTTTCAATTTCCAACCCTGCCATTATCTACTGAACCAACGTTGTGCATAGGTTCAAACCCCAGCACCACCAAGCTGCTACTGATGGGCTCTTGACTAAGGCTCTCAAATGCTCAGATGTATAATTGCTCTGGATAAGGGCATCTGCCAAATGATGTAAATAAGATGCCACCTTTTAATTGTATTTCTTTTTATCAAAAATATTGGAACACATGATTGATCTTGTTGCCCAGGTGTGGCCTGTAAGATTGATTACAATTAATAGTTCTGAATAGGTATACTCTTGGTTTGAGCCTTGTTGTGACTGCACAGAAAGACAAGAAAGCATGCCATGTGAGAGAAGCAAGCAATTCTAAGAAAAGTGGGAAAATTAGAACCACTGCACAAGCATTGAGTATAACCAGTACACCAATTTGGAATGTACTAAAAAAAAAAAAAAAGAAAACACATGTGTACTAGCAACTGGACATGGAACAGGTAGGAAAAGGAGAACAACAGCAGGTCATGAGAAAAAAAATCTGCCAGTGAAGAAATCCAAAGAGCATTGAGTGACATCACCATTAAAAAACACTCCTCACCGGGGCAGGGGTGAAGATGTCACAATCCACCATTTAAAGAAGACTTCAAGGGCAGAAATATAGAGGCCATATCACAAGATGCACAAAACCCATCAGCAATAAGTATCAGAGGGCCAGATTGGAATTCACAAAGAAACACAGAAATAAAAAACAAATGTCCTGGAACCAAGATGTGAAGGAAGGGACAAACTGTGGATAAAAATAGGATCTGATCATGATACTAAGTTTACAAGCACTGATCAAGCAGAGTGGATTGAGTGTCATGGCTTGGGCTTGCATGGCTGCTTCTGGAACAGGCTCAACAATCTATACAGGGGATGTAACTAATGATGGTAGTAGCAGAATGAGCAGCAGAATGAAGTCTACAGAAACATTGTGTTTGTCAGTGTACACAGAACTGCATATCATCTAATTCATCATGCAGTAAGACAATGACTAAAACACATTGACTACAGAAGATGATCTCATCATGGGAAAAAGGGGAAAGTTCAGTCACGGGTTATTAACGGAGTTGATACCAACTGAAAGAAGCTGTAGTGCAAGCATGAAAGAGCATCAGAAAAGATCCCACAAAGTCTTCATGCATTTATTGCGAGTAAGGGATGCACAACCAAAACTTAAGTGTTATTTTCTTCATTTAAATTTGTTCCAGTACTTTTGCTGATCTAAACTCGGGTAATCTGCCACCAAATGCACTATGTTCTAAGTTGTTTTACATATCTAGTTTTACAAAAAATCTGCCAGTGAAGAAATCCAAGTGAAGGAAAGTGAGAAACAAAAGCTAAAATTTTGACCTATCATCCCATATACATCATGCAAATGTTTCCAATATCTTAATAGGAAACTATATATATGTAATATTTAGAAAATTTGTAAAATAGATCTATCTTTTTGACACACATTGTTTTATGCAATTGAATTTCTGAGTAAATGTTTAGGTGAGTTATTTGCCACTTCTATTTTTTTTAGAAATGTGAAAAGACAAAAAAAAAGACTTACCAGCACTTCAAATTACACTACCTCTACTACAAAACAAATTTAACACTTCCTGCCCTGCAAAATCTAATGATTTCAAAATACACATAAGAAAATGGAACAAGGGCTGAAAATTAGACACTGCCAAAAACCAGCTGTCTCATCTGATTGCAACACACAGTTGTTCACTGACAAAGCAGTTGTGAAGACTTGTCAAAAAGAAAAGAATTTAATTGTACTTTTAATTAATTAAATAATGTACAGTTAGGGCCATAAATATTTGGGCAGTGACACAAATTTCATATATTTCCACCACAATGGACTTGAAAAGAAATAATCAACATTTGATTAAACTGTAGACTTTCACCTTCATGTGTTTAACAAAAAATTCTGCTGTCTTTTGTGAATGCCTTCCAGGCATTTTGGTGCTCCTGAGCTTGCCAATGCATTCCTCCTTTTTATGATTGTACCAGCTTTTTGATTTAGCCACACCTAGTGATAGGTGATAGAAACTAAAATTTTCTATTATCTCTCTGATATGTCTGTTTTTTGTTTTGTTTTGTTTTTTCATTCTAATCATGGCCTTTACTTGCATCTGTAACTCTTCTGCCTGCATATAAAAAAAAAATCAAATTCTACTGAATGCAAATTTAACATTCGCAATCCTCTCCAGAATTTTTATAAATCTGGTGACCAATTACTTTTGAATATTATTATTACTTTTCCTAAACAAATTATGAAATTTTAAACTTCATACAAATATGTATATTTGTGTATATTCAGATTGTTCACACAGAATATTTTTGTAAACAAATAAAATTAGCAGTTCAAATTCAAATTCAAATTTTATTTGTTGCATACACAGTCATACACTAGTACGATATGCAGTGAAAGGCTTATACGACGAAAATTTTAAAACAATTAACAAGAAATAAGAAAGAGAAATAAATAGCTGAAACTATAAGAAAGTAGAACAAAATATACATTTTTTTAAAAATATATAAGAAATATAAACCCTATCTACAAAAGACAAAATAACAAATTTAAATGGAAATAAAAATAGAAATGAATGGAAATGTCCAGAAAGTGTGCAAATGTCCATGTATGTGCAAATGTGCTATGTCCATGATTGTCCAGTCTACAGTGTACTGGGATATGTGCACAGATGAATGTCCATAGGTGTCCATTTCTGTGAGGTAAGCAAAAACGCGGAGATGATTAGTCCTATTTGTTGATCTGGTTTAGAGACTGTATCACCTGCGGGAAGAAGCTCCTCCTCAGTCTCTCTGTGTTGGCCTTTAGGGAGCGGAAGACAACTGCTAATTTACTTTACTTTAGCAGTTGTCTTGTCTGTCTACTCGGTTTGTTTATTTGGATATAAGGATCCATTTTTTAACCATTTCCTGCAAAACAGAAAACAAAATACATAGTGTTGGTCATCCTTTTACATTTTGTTTTTTTCTTTTTTAAAACTTTATCCCCCTTTTTCCGAATTTTTCCGATTTTCTCCCCTAATTTAGTAGTATCCAATTCCACCCCGTCACT
>JAOVVA010000004.1:22297176-22311007 GCA_028565275.1 Leiocassis micropogon | reverse complement strand
ACTCTGATTTTCAGAGGGAAATGCACAGGACAACCTTTTCTGCATTTATCCTTAAATAAGGGGAACTTGTTTGACACATGTTTTTTACAGAATAATTTACCTCTTTAATTGAACTCCACATTTTGAACACGCCCCATTTTAATTAATGATTACATTACACAGAATCAGGTTCATCCAATCATGACTGTTGAGTCTGTTGGTTTTCTATTAGTCCACTACACCTACAAGTAAAATATTTAGCATGAAGAAATATAATTTCTCCCAAAACAATTATTGATCTGGTTACTGATGTTGGACTGCTATTATTTTGGACACAACTGTATATTGGTTACGGTGTTTGTTTACATTGAGCAAGTAGCTTATTTCAAAGTAGATTATTAAATCCACCACATAACGATTCATAACATTTTGATTTCACTTATTGCGCAGGTCACACTTCAGGCAAATATCTAAGTACTTCAAAAGTGTCATGAAATTCTGTCCAGACAGTTCTGCTGCGACAAAATCTGACACATAACAGCCTATAACTTTATTTCTACTTAACATTTTAATTGCGCTTTTAAAAATTCTGCAAAAGTTTCATTAAATTCTGTCCAACTAGTTTTGTGTGATGCTGTGACAAAATCTGTCTGGACAGCCATACAGAAATAAAAATTTCTCAGAATGTTTTCGGGTCCTCCAATGTATGAAATGTAAAGATATAACTGAAAGAGCGAGTTCTGACCAATATACAGAAAAAAAATCTTTTTTTCGTTTATATACAGTTGTTTACCATCTATGGAGTCTTGGGGAGCACTGTTATTTTCAAAGGCACCCACTTTTACTCACGCACATGCCCCAGTATTGACCTGTCACTCCCCAGTAAAATTTGTAATTTGAGTTTTAAATGAAAAGATTTAAAATTAACGCCAGCAGTGTGCTTATCACATCCAGTGAAATGCAACCGCACACACCTAGCCATGTTAATAAGAATCAAATATTATTTGAGGGCCCCTTTCCCTAGTAGAGCTAGGAATATCCCTGACCAGTGCTGTCGTGCACACCGAAACATTTTCCATCAGTTTTTATCTTCTCCTAATTTTGCAAAATTCATGTACACTTACTCATCATTAAAGTAGATTTCATGTAAAATAATTAATAAGAAAACAAAAGGAATGTGTTGATTGATTTACTGTGTAACATGCAAGAAAAATATTCCACCTTAATGATTTCTGGTATCACAATGTATATAGCTGTTTCTACCTCATGTTATCTACTGAAAGCGAAAAGGCCACAAAACGTACTCTTATTTTTGGAATAGCTAAACAAGTAAATGTTTTTACAGGGATTGAAAGCATGCACTGAAACAGACTATTGAGTTGTCATATCCTATTCTGTTAGCTGAGCTTCCTGCACTTCTCCTAAGAATAGAGGAATACAGACAATTAAGAAAAAAATATTTGGCTTACTGCTGCGAAATATTCTCGGACATTCATAAAATTAGCCTAACATTTGAGCTTCTTGTCATCTATAGTTAGATGTATATCTATAGTTTTGAGGGGAGATTATATACTCAAAATCATTCAAATGCACAATGTTCTGTACATATACATAAAACATATACATATAATGTTATGTATAAAATAAAATACAAATGTACATGAGGGAAAATGCATGACAGAGACACTATTATACAAAAATAATGCTAGATGGCCTCCCAATCCCCCACAAGGATCATTTAAGTGTAGCCCTAACAGCATGGTCTAACCTATTATTCCTTACTTGAACTACACTGATTGAGCTCATTCCTTATTTATTAACTGCAAATTATTTTCAAATTACTGAACGTAATACATAATCATCTGTAACCTTTACAATTAAATGGAATTTAAAAAAAAAAAAAAACATATGCACAGATCTACTAATTATGTCAAATTCTTGTTTTTATTGGAACACTGCAACACTCATTTACATAATGAGCTGTGCACAGCTATTATTTCAATTACATTTTATAATTACAGTGATCATGGGTGCAAACTAATGGCATTGCACATACATTTACAAAAGAAATAACACAAAGATACAATCTTTACATTCGTAATCAAAAAGTCTACAGTACATTCAGTGATTATGTACATTTTTTGTTATTTATTTCCCAAAATTTCCTATGCTACAAATGCAAAGTGTAATTATAGTGCAATTACTATTTCTACTGTTTCTACAGTAGTGCGGAAACTCTGAAAACTCTGAAAAACTCTCAAGTGTCACTCTGAATTCTTCCAAAGTTACAAACCAAAATCAGATTTTTTTATTTTTTTATTTGGATGATTGGCTGTGCATAATATATACATATGTACACATGTTACTTATTGCCAAAGGAAATGTTTTTAGGAAGATAAATACAGTAGGTTTCTTACAGTATGTAGCAACATGATACCTATGATGGCCAAAGTTTCATTCAAGTTTAAATGTAATAAAGCTGTCCAGGTTCTCAGCTACATTACTTACATTTACTTCTACAGAAACTTACATTAAAATGTATATCTTGATATTGCACCTGAACTATGGAAAACACATGTTAATGCAAAGTGTAAGGCACAAAGAACATAACACGATCGTGATGTAATTGGTGATTGGTCAAACCACCTTAACAAAAGAGCCTTGCTGATATTGTAATAGTATCTCGGGCAAGTTTAAACTATGTCCAGTGGTTATGCTTCAGCAATATTATTGGATAATTCCAAATAAATCTGGAAAAAAAACAGTTCTCACAACACCTGGCTCACTGTCAGTAACAGCTACAGTAAATATTTTCTGTTGTTCTGATGTTTCCTGAGAAATGTTCTACAGAAACATGTCAGATGCTATTTTAAAAGACCTGCTATAACCGGTTTGGTGTTTCCAAGGAATAATACTGAAAGTAAGACATATATGGGTGAATATTATTACATTCTCCTCCGATCTTTTATCATCACAAATCTGCCCTTGAAAATGTTTAAATGTCTAAATAGCCAGTGTGTGTTCATGTGTTCAGAAACGGCACAAGTACAAGTCTCTAAAAAATGCTATATAACAGCTTTAACAGTCGGCCTGTGACTATTAGGTGTATACAGCATCATGCTTGTGGATATTCCCAACTAAGCCCCAGTGCATTTTGGGACATTTAAATATATTATAAAATAATTAATCTTAGAATATTGTGTCCAACTAGACATGCTGAACAATATGCTCAGGTCATGTAGTATTTCTAATAGTACAAATGTGCGCATTGTCATAAAAACAACTAATTGCTAACCTATGAAGAAGTCATCCAGTACTCAGACAAATGAGAGGTCACTGGTCTTTAAATATATAAATAATATATAGTGCTCGCATATGTCAAGACAAAGGGTGAAGCAGAATTATATGCTGACTGCCATATAATAAAATAAAATAAATCATGACTAGTTCTTAAAGCAAATTGAAAGAACAGTTCATCCGATTAAGATACGTGTTCGGAACACATAAGATAGTAAAATAAATACAGAAGCTACAGTACATTATGTACCTCAGACTCATAAGTCATAATGTCTACCATCTTGCTAGCAAGGCATCCCATTTATTTATAACCAATATGAGATCTTACTACTACAAGGACCACTCCACATGTATATGGCTTTCACATGTTCAATTATAAACATGACACTTGATAAGAAGTTCAATCTGCTGAATACAAAATGGAAGAACAGTAGCTCTGCTGGAAGCCGGCGTTCAGTGTTTTGTTGTTGAAGCATTGTGTGGATTTCCTTGCGTCTTTCCTGAGTCTAGGTATCCTCTGGCTACCACTTTATAAAGACCAAGACTCTGAAGCTTTTCAACCAGGTTGAAGCTAAAAATGTTCCTCCTCGGCTGTTTCGTTCCTCTGTGTCCCCGGTCTGTTTCTGCTGTTAAAGTGCTGTTAGAAGGTCTGATCCTGGGAGGCAAGCTGGGTTGTGTTAAAGCAGAGATACCGCGCTCTTGAAGAAGCTGAAGAAGTCCTAAGGTGTGTGACGTATTCATGGCAGGTCTATGGAAGACACCATGCTGATGACTTACATGCTCACTGCTCCCAGTGGTTGACAGGTTATGAGACTGAAAGCTGTAAAAACACAATGCACATATTAAATTCAGACTATTGTAAAAAAATTTCAGTAAAAAAATTAACATAGGTTAGTATTTGACCAGGCCAAAGTGAAAGCTGGTAAAGAGAAGCTGAGAAGGGAAACATAAATGAATTGAGCAAAATTCCAATCAGATTTCAACATTGCTCAATAATAAGCATTAAATAAATGTTTTTTAAAAAGCCATGCAAACTGAAGAGCGTTACTCAATGACTCTTGAATAAAAAAAAATTTCATGCCAATTAGTTAAGCCTGTTAAAATGAGAGAAAATCCTAACATAAGAGTGGCACTAAATTAGGGAATTAGTGCATTAGGGCGTGTTTGGGTGCCTATTCAGTCATGACTTTTGGGTCTCACTTTTTAGAGGTAGAAGAAATTATAGCTGGAGGAAGAGGCTTGACGAATGCTTCCTGTGGCTGAAAGAGAGCGTATTTAAAAGAAGAAAAAGAAGAATGAAAAGCTGACATGTTTTCTGATCTATCGAATCCCTGCAACGTACCAGCTACAGTCAACAGTATAGAAACTCAGCTTATATATTCAATTATTACAATTTTATTTCTCATAATGCCTCAAAATGTCTAGAAATGCTATCTTTGGGGAAAATTCATAATTTAACGAAGTAAACTAGAAATGGGAAGGATGGAGAAACAATGGAGAGCTGAATCTCAGAAATGTAGGACAGGATCCTTATTAATTATCTGAAATATAGAGTAACAAACAAGGCAGTGGGGTGAAGTGGTCTCTTACCTAGTGGAAAAGGAGGACAGCAGGACAGAGGGATGGAGGATCTGAGTGTTGGTGATGGTGTGGGTGGGACAGGTGTTGGGGAAGTTGGATCCAGATGAAGAGACTAAGATAGACACACATGTAAACTTACTAAAACTCATTATTGGTTTAAACTTAATGGACACAACAAAATGAATGTCAATTCAGATGATAACAAAAAGCTGATGTAGGCTAATTTATATTCCATAATTATCCAAAATAGATATTTTTCTTTGTAATAGCTGACAGATGTATAGTCTCAATCAGTATTCAAGGTATGTCTTTAGTCTAGGAAGCGAGTCTTACAAGTGAGACCTCGAGCAATGCTAGACAGTCTGGAACATTTCATTATTAAAACACTGCGACGAAGCCAAGAAGGGAGCAATTTAACTAATACAGCAGACAAACCTGAGATTTTCCCAATTTACTAATTAAAATTATTTAATCACTTTAAGCAAGAACTTTCACCAAGATACATATTTTTTTCATACAGTAAACATATCACTCGGAATAACTAATTGTGTGACAAGTGTGTTTTCAATTCCCACCTTCAACACGGTCACCACAATAAACCAGTCCAACAATGCCCCCTGGTGGAGCTCTTAAGGATTTAGTCTTATATACTCTAATCTGTAAGAATAATAAATCTTTACCAATAGGGATGTGAATAGGGTTAGGGAGTTTGGACCAGTTGGGCTCATCCTCCTCAAGGTCATTGAGGCTATAAACATGCTGAACATCCACTTCGAGTTCCCTGAAGTCTTTGGTGAGGATACCTGGCCGTGGATAAAGAATGCCCCCAAGGTTGGGTTTCGCCAGCTGCTGCCAGTGGTGCAGCGTGACTGAACCTATTCGGTGATCAAAATACAATACAATCAACATGATTACCACTCTTTCCAAAGTATCTGTGTGTAGGTGTGGGTGTGAATGTGAGTGTGTGGCTATGTGTTTACTCACCCTCCAGTGGTTTGACTATCTGCAAGCGTTCAGGCAAGTAGGAGCGGGAGCTGGATGACCCGGATGAATGCTGTGAGCTTCCTGAATAGTTGGTTCCTGTGGATCCCAAGCTGTCATTGGGTGTAAGGAAACCACTGGAGCCTTCTGCACTGCTGCCTCCAAGGGCTCGAAGCTTCCTCTCACGTTCCACATCAAAGAAGGGACGATCAGAAGAATGGCTCTCCTGGCGTGCAGAGAGGGAACGAAGAGCTTTCTCCAGATCTTGACCACCTGGCATGCCCGGCTGACCCAGACGCTTTGATTCTACGAAGCTGTGGAGGCATACCAAAAAATGGAATGTGATCATTACTGGGTATTCATATGATGTTAGAATAAGAAATACAACCAGAAAAGTTCTCACTGTTTAGCACTGACAACTTGTCAGAAGAAAAAGGGACAAAAAGACTTCTCAAACTCACCTCTGCTCCTGTAACGGTGTTGAGGAGTGGGGTTTGTCCTCCAGGTTGAGGCTGATGGAGTCAGATCCGTAGTAGCTAGTGCGTGGTGTGCTGTTTCGACTGGACAGCAAGGAGGCAGGACTAGAACCACTGACCTGCGGTGAAAGACACCGAGAGCGCAGTCGTGCAGCTTGATTGGCCACTTTCACTGTCTCAAACACACGCCATGGATGGGTCCTGTTACAAAGTAAGATACCAATTGAACGCTAACGACAAGAAGATGTTTTTAGTCATGAAGGATTGCTACAATTTTTCTACACACTTGTACTCTGAGGGAGCAGGACTGTCCAGGCCTTTGCGGAAGGTTCCTTCAATTTCAGCAGCGATTGAGTCCATGGGGAGCACCGCAGCCAGCGAGCTGTACCGCTGCACCGTGCTGTTGGGCAGACTCTTATTGCGCAGGTTCTTGATGTCCTCTCTGGCTTCCTGGAGCATGTCTTTACACTCTGCGTACCTCTCTTGCAGTTCCTTCAGCTACGCAAATAGAACAGAATCGAACGTAATCACAGGTCATCAGATTTCTTTAAATGCTTTAATCATGAAATTTTGCAGAAGAGTTGTAGCATTGAGAAGTGGGCAGGACAAACCTCTGTTTTAAGCTGTGACTGGCTGTCCCGTGAAGTGTTTAGGTGCTGAGTGAGTTCCTCATTCTCTCTGATTAGCTGCAGTCAAAAAAAAGATATTTTAATGATAAATTAGATGTACTGTATAATTAGTTCTTCTGATAATAGTATTAAGTCCATACAGTATATAATTTATAATACACTAAACAACCAGAAAGTTGGTCATTGTAAGAGAAATACTGATGCGCCAGTTATTGCACTATTAATACAATGGGCATTCAAGTCAAACCAGGACTTTTGATTGTCCAGAATAACAGAATACAGTTACGAAAGTAAAAACTAACTCTATTTCTCTATATAATCCCCTGCTACACTAATGCACTTATCCCAGCGTTTCACTAGTGCTGTGATACCAACAATGTAGAAAATATACTCAGTACACCGATGCTATGATCACATCTGTAACCCTTTATGCATTCATTCACCAGAAATTTCATCACAAATCCCAGTTTGACTTGAACACCCCTTGTCATATAACCCAATGTAAACAACAGGTTAGAAATATTTAGCAGATATGCAGCATTGCCTCTCTCACCACTTTGCAGCGCTGCTGCAGGTCAACCATTTGACCCAGCAAAGAACTAATCTCCTCCTGCTGTCGAAGAGAATCCTCCACTTTACGAGCCAGCTCCTCTGACAGCTCCACCACGTGCTTATTCGCCGATGCTACATATACCACAAAAGAGTACATTTATTCTACGAAATATAAGACAGCATGCAGATCACTTTGTGCGGAAATCAGGTGTACTTACAGAGCTCTTCAACACACACCATCATCAGCTGCTGCTCCTGCTCTTCATAGATGCTGGTTTCTGATGTCAAGTCATCGGCCTGTGAGTAGAAAATGTTAAATGTCTCAGAAATGTCTCATCTACTGTACAGTGGAACCTCATTTCACGAACGGCCCTCAGTATGAACAAATCAGTTTATGATCCAAAAAATTTACATAATATTTGTCCCTTCTCGGAACCAGAAACTGCCATCCCAAGCTGCCGTTATCAGCTGAACAAAGGCATGAGTGTGTCACCCAGCATGATGTTTGCTCAGTCCCCGATAAAATCATTTTCTGCAAAGTGGAGTGACGTCGAAGCCTTTGCCGAGAAGTATCATCCAAATGAAATTATTGAACAGATTGCTACACCTTATGAAAGATAACACGGTGTCTTACTTTAGAATAATTGTGCAGTGCGGAAAAAAACTAATTTCTCGGGATAGATTTTTTGTGAAAACAGCTGCCACATTTGAACCAGAGGCCAAGAAACAAGAAAGAGAAAACTCCTGATGGAGAATTACCCAGTGTTATTATGTACGTGTAAAAATAAAGTGTTCGCTCTCTCCTGTACAGTTTTTTTAATATTTATTGTTGTATTATGTTCTTTGCAAAATTATGCATTTTACATACATATTTCATAAAGTATTTCATGCTTTTATATTTTGTGATATAAACAAAATAAATCAAAAGTTAATAGTTCATAGTGACGAAGAACGGATTAATTCTTTTTACATGTATTCCTAAGGAATAAACTGAATCAGTCTGCGACCAAATCGGGTTACGACCAGAACTTGTATATTGTTTTTAGATTTTTACCATATTGTCCATAGCTTCTTCAGGACTACGGGTAATATACTTCAGAAGGAATATTATGAAAATCTATGTCCCAGACACCCTAGTACTCCTGATTTCTAACTCCACATGCATATCCTACAAAATATCCCTTTGGTCCTGTTTCACTTAGTGATTGAGATGGATTCCACTCTATAAGTACAGCACTCTATCTGCTTCTTGCTTCTTGATATTGTTAAATCTGCACCATCTGACCTTTCTGGTGTTGGCCTTTTTATTTTCACCAGTTGACAGTTTTACCTGTGATGGAGCTCAATTTCAGCTGTATGTAATGCGTAAACTAACCGTGGCACGCAGTTTGAGGTTTTCTTCCTCCAGGCTTTTGAGCTTCTTCTGCAGGAAATCATAGTGGACGTAGTTGCTAAGAGAAGAGTTCGACTCGTTTCGTCTGATCCTAACATGAAGACGATTAAAAAAACACAAGAAATCTGTAAACGTCTGAAAGGAGGCAAGTGATCATGTCTAAGAATCAGGTCTGTGTGTTGCACTCACGGCGTGCTTGATTGTGCAGCAACTTCTATCTCCTCGGGGCCGGCGTACAGCTGCAGAAGATCATCTCGCATGGAGAGCTCATGACGCAGCTGAGCAATCTACAATGTTACACACATTCATTTCATTCCACTCTGTGTGCACTAGTATCATTGATTTTTTTTTTCCCTGAAGTGAAGTAGTAAATACTAAAGACACTAATCAGAATATCAGATTGTGTTACATTAATTATAATTGACATTAAATTAATTCATTTGAATATGTGATAGAAATGTAAACAGTATGAACAAGATCTTTTTCATCTTTAGATTTGGTATTTTTACTACATTATCTGAGGTCGAGTCTATACAAGGATGTCTCCAATGCCACTGAACTCCACAGGACGTACTGACCTCCTCTTTCGCGACCTCCAGCTGTTCGTCCAGCAGCTCATTACGTTCTGTTAGGGCCTTGTTCTGTTTCAGCAGTGACTGGCCAATTCGAGCTGCTAGCTCTAGATCACGTTCTTTCTGTGAGAAAGTGCACATTATTGAACAGCATTTTAATGATGTCATTATTTAATTTCCCAGATTGTATTCTGTAATGTTTAAAAGTGCTTCTAAACCTGTAGGAACCGGGACGTGTGATGAAATTTCGGGTAAATGAAGACATAAAACTGAGTGACATTTATAAGAGACTTGAAGCTGAGTACGATGATGAGACTGTTATAGTAAAACCCGAACCTGAGAAGAACGATTCCAGAGCCAACTGCAGTCGTTCCCCTTTAAAATTCATCGAGTGGAACGCCTGATCCTTGAAAATCAACGAAAAACTTGTCACCAACTTGCGGAAGGGACGCATCTGTCGGTGGGAACTGTACACACCCTCATTCACCAACACCACTTGCACATGACAGAAACTCAGCTGAGAGTTATTGCCACATTGACCTCCTTCCAAGCCATTTCCACATGTTTGGGCCATTAAAGGAGTTCCTGGGAGGCCAGTGATTCAGACACAAAGCAGGCAGTCTGATTCTACTTGATGTTATCCAAGTACTAGTGAAATGCTGGGTTAAGTGCATTAGTGTAGCTGGGGATTATATAGAGAAGGCAGTTTTTACGCTCATAACTGTGTTCTGTTATTCTGTGCAATTAAATGTCCCGGTTTGACTTGAACGTCTGTCTTAACACTAAATTATGGACAAGATACTAACTTGTGCACACAAGATAAAAAAAAAAAAAACACTTTAGAGGGTCCGTATGTAAGAGATCTGACTAGTTTGTTAATTTTAGGCTTCTTTTGACATAAAATTACTTTTAAGTGCCATTTAAGTAGAAGAATTAGGGTCAGTGCAGAAGAATAGAGAGACTTGACAGTGTTTTTATTGCAATAACATTTCTCCTCACAGGCAGCAGACGACTTAAAATGATCTTTTAATGAGTCAGTTATTGTTTCTCACCTCTTCTAGAAGATGTGTGACCGCCTCAATATCATGGTATGTCTTTGTAACCTGGCCAACCCGCTCCGAGCACAGCACTGTGGAGACAGACAGAGGGACACACAAAATAAGGCTTTGCATGGCTTCTTTCTCGATCACACACTTACTAGCACAGTTTCTTTAGAATATTTATAATCATATCCAAATATGCATGTTACCATAATAAAACTACAGTAGTTGTATAGATGCATGATATACTTAAAGCAGCGCAGACAAGCTTTACCCACTTTATTCACTGAGCTTCTTAGTGTGATCCTCTTTAGTTAAAGACTCCCATTATGTGTCTGTGTGACAAACATACTGAATCTGGGCTGCACGTTAACATGGAGTCGAGACCATGAATGAAGACACATGAAGAAGCCCCTCTCACAGAAATAGGCATACAACACAACAGTACACAAGCTTGTTCACACAGTGACACTATGGCTGTGTTAAACACAAAGTAGTGAGCCCTAAATGGGGATTAATCCCTCAATCTTGAGCAGCACAGATCCATGCGGGAGACACAACATTAAATATATTGGTTAATGACCGATTTAAAAAATATATTTCTTAAAAGATATTCATGCAAAAAATGGCAAAAATGCTCTGGGTTTTAGCGGTTAAAAATAAAAATTTTTAAATGAAAAAAAAATTTGGGAAAATTTGTCCTTTCTCACACACATTTTGCAAGAGCTAGCAATAAAAGTCCAAATGTCTACATAAATCTCATATACGTAAAAGTGACGAAAGATATCTAGACTGATATTGAAACGTAATAATTAATAAATTGTACAATGGTTGTGCTTTGTGTTAGTTAATCGTGCGATTTACTAACCTTACAAACTCTTGCTAACATCTGCAACAGGATTTTTGGTTGTTTTTTTTAAGAAATAAACAGTACTGTACTTAAATTGATAAAAACAATCAATTTAAAAATCTGATTAAGAAATCATCTAAAATGTACAAGAAGCGATTTATTTCGAGAGAATACTGTAATTTGGCTAAAAAGAAGAGAAAAGGGTATTTGAAGGGGATTTTTCTTTTCTGTAAGTGATTTTGAGTTTTAGTTCTCTTTGGCTAACTTAATGGTAAATTAATTGTACAGAGTTTAGCACTATAAATAGTTTTTTTGTTCTTTTTTTGTTCTTTTTTTTTGGACAGAATTCAAAATATTGATGTTTCTCAACAGTTTAATTTGGCTGTAGTTTTTATTCCTTAATATGTTCTGTGAAACAGATAAAGTGCATTGGCTTCGGGTTTGAAATCCACGATAGCTGACGAAGGTGTGGGTTTATTTAATGCAGCATGAAAAATGTTAATCTTGAATCTTTGCTCAAAATAAATACAGTTTTAAAGGAAGATCTCCATAAAATGAACAACAAACAAGAGCTTCCTGGTAGCAGCATGATTTTGTAATGTAATTCCATATTTTTTTTAATTCTATAAAGCTGCTTTGTGACAATGACCACTGTAAAAAGTGCCAGGCAAATAAAACTGGACTGAATTAAACTGAATTTGTCCTTTACTAACGCATTAGTAGTACTACACTATAAGCATTTTCATTCATTTTCTCCTTTTAATGCTGGTAGACCACTGAGTATCTGAAACAAAAATGAAGTCACATGACTTCCTCACATGATATATACGAGTGAGCATAATTGGCCAGACGATGTTTATGGTACACAAATTAAGGTGAATTATTAACACACAGACACAGAGAGAGAGAGAGAGATGTGATTAGATTACTGATTAGAAGAAGATGAATGCTTGACTATCTTTGGTAGTAAATATAAGTCTTGCAGGGTGTACTCCGAATATGTCCAACATCTGTGTTATTGTGCAGCAGAGCTGTGTCTGCAAAGAAGTGTCTTTGATTTGTATAGCCTTGTCCACTATGTGCATAGAGCATGCATAAGAACACAAGCCCCATGGACATACAGTAATTAATAGTAAATGAATTCATCCTCCCATTGTTGGACAGATTCGTTGTGCAACAGTGTGACTGTAGTCCAGCCTGTGCTCTTGCATACTTGAGTTTATGTACCGTAAGTCCAGCCACAAGTCAGCCTCGTGATCTATAATTCACCAGCCACACAGTTTAAACTTACACACTGACTAATGAAAGTGCTTTCTCAAGGTTAAACAAACTACATTTGTCCCTTAAAAAAAATCCTGTGCTTGAGGTTTAATTCCCATGAGGCATAGGTCCTGTAAATTCTGATCTCATTGATTAAGTTCCTGAAACAGCATTAACACAAAACACTTCAGGACTCTTTCGGCCAGCTTTTCGTTTCGCTTCGCTTATTATATTCTGCTGAAGCAGACTCTTTTGTATTGCTGCCAACTTTCATCAACGACAACATTCCACACTCCCTACATTCCATGAACCCCTTCGTGTCTCCTCTCTCTTAGTTCCCATCAGGTCATCGTCAACCCCGAATCCTTCGGTCATTACCTTTCTCCAGCTCGCTTAACAGACTGTTGTGCTCCTGCTCCTCCTCATCTTCCTCATCCTGACTGATGGTACTCTCTCTCTCGCTCTCCTCTGTGCCCGAGCTGCTCCAAACCTCCATGTTGACCTCGCCAGTCGCTGCTCTTGTGCCTTTTTTCTTCTTATTATTATTCTTTACCAACTGCCTGGACCTCTGCGCTGTCTGTCTGTCAGTACCACGTGACAGTCCGGTTAAATTCCTATACTCTTTCCTTGCACTAGCCAAACACACTGTCTCACACACCTGTAATCTTTCAGACTGTGTGCATAATGACGTGCATGACAAATCCTCTCAGTGTTTCAACTTCAGTGTGTTTACTGACACTCACCTGGCTGCTCCCAGCCATGGGTAGAGATAAGACGAGAAGTAGAGAGGTGAAGGAAAAGTTCAAACGAATGTGACTATAAAAAAGAAGGACATGCAAGGTATTTATTTCGTCAATGATTTAATCATCGTTTAAGAGAGAAATAATGATCGGGAGATTTTAGTTTGGTGGAATCGTGTTTTTTAAGGTTTAGAGAGACTTCAGAGAGTGAACACCCCCGTGCTAGTGGTATGCTCCATTCTGACACATTTATTATCCATCCGGAGACGCAATGCTGTCGCAGAAGAAAAGATTGTCTGTATGTGTGTGAGGGAGAGTTTAATGGGTCATTGTCCTCAATTTGGAAAAAAAATATTTTTAATAGACAAAATCCTATGGTTCATGTTTATTTAAAAAGCTTGATGTGGGCCTCCGAGTGGCGCAGTGGTAAAGCGCTCGCCCTATCATCCGGGGAGCGCTGGTTCGAACCCCGGGTGATGCT
>JAOVVA010000004.1:22266116-22277770 GCA_028565275.1 Leiocassis micropogon | reverse complement strand
TATTAACCTGACTGACAGCACACACACAACATGCTGTAAATAAAGCATAGTAACAACAACAACAACAACAACAACAAAATTAGTCAACTTTCAATGACTCGAAATTAAGAGCTAATATGTTTTTGTTGTTGTTGTCTCGAACATATAACGTTCTAATTGTTTTTGCTGAAAGGGCTGTGATCATGTGATGTGTACTGCTGTCCTGATAGACAAAAAGACAAAAGTCCCTCCCTCTCAAGCCAAGCAGAAGTAGCTCGCTTTGTTTAAAAATACATAAACAAACATTAATCATGTTATTATATTTAAAGTATCTTTTTTTTTATTTATTTTTTTTAAACCTACTTTTAACCCCGGTTGTTGGTGTCACCCGAAGCTTCTCCTTCTCTCTGAACTTTTTCGCTGGAGGGAACTTTTTTCCACCGCGCCTTTGAGCTGTTAAGGATTTGGCTCCATCTTCCGATACTTCCATACTAAGTAGTGTGTTCGAGCAGAGCTGCAGTACTATTCAGATATACTGTTTAGTACGAGAGTATGAGCAGATTAAGCAGAACCATTTGTGTGATACCCTACTGATCCGACAGAGGGCGTCCTCTCACTGAGACATGATTAGTATGCCTGCTACGTGCATTCCTACTCAATTCTCCCTGTCGCTTTAACTATTTTAATAGTTTGTAATTGAATATCTGGTTACTGTCCTCTCAGTAAATGCTTTGTAACACTTCTCTACTGATACACGCACTAACTCCTTCGTCATCTATACCACTTTATCCTGGATACAGGGTCACAGGGGCCCCGAATCCAATCTCAGGAGAATTAGAGCACAAGACAGGGTACACCCTGGATGGGTATAAACACACTACAGGCAATTTGGGAACACTAATTAACCTAATCTGCATATCTTCAGACTGTGGGAGGAAACCGGAGCACCTGGAGGGAAACCACCAAGCATGGGGAGAACATGCCGACTCAACGCACACAGACCCGAGACGGGAATTGAGCCCAGACCCTGAAGGTGCATGGCGACAATGCTAACCACTAAGCCACCGTGCCGCCCCCTACTGATCCATAACTATACAAAAATCGTTAATTGCCCCCGGAACAGCCTTAAAAGGTCTCTGAACTGCAATGAAGAGATGAACACCATTCTTCCAACAAAAAAAAAAAAAAAATAAAAAATAAAAAAAAATAAAAAAAAATATATATATATATATATATATATATATTCACTCTGTTACTGTTTTGATCATGGTCTAAAATATCAGACTCAGATCATCTAAATTAAGATCTGGTGCCTGCGAGGGCCACAGCATATAATTTGTATCATTTTCATATTCATATTCATCAAACCATCCAAGTAAGACTTTGTGCATTGTGGATGGAAACATTGATATTGTGAAAGAGACCTGGACCATCAGTATGGAAATATTTCATTCTAGTATAAAGCTGATCAGGCAGGATAACCTAGTATTAGATAGATGACTATACTTTAGATTTGTAGGAACTTTTCTCTAGGGAGACAAGTTGACCCAAACCGTTCCAGGAAAATTCCTCCGCAGCAACCAGATTTTTGTGGTTTTTGCACAATATTTTCATTACATTAAGTCAATACTTTTAACCTAATATGCCATGTGAGGGTACCCACCGAAGGCAAATGAACTACAGATATATTTTCATGGGGGAATTATTAACCCACTATTATAGTCAGAATATCCCTGTGTCTTTGTTTTTCATGTCTTTTTTTTTTTCTTTTAAGGAAAAAAAAACAAGAATGTGGTCTAGTTTACTAATATCAATGACATGAATGTGTGACCAGATTCCTCTGTCAATGTCATTAAGTAGAATGAACCCAGTCCACTTTGGAGAACAATTGGGGTTCTGTGTACTGTTTCCTGTTGTGTTGAATGTCAGCCCGGTAAGTGTCTGTGCAGCTAAATGTAGCCTTACAGATGCTGAAAAATTCCCAGCTGCAGCACACGGTGTGCTATTTTGGCTCCTTTAGACAACTCTGGAAACCTGATATGACACCTATAATGTTTACCTCAACATAATTCAAATATAATAAACTATACATCTTGATTATTACTAGTCACATCTTGTTATTTTTTTATGTCTAAATATGCATTTAATAGTGACAAACAACTTTATTTTAGTGTTGAGTGCAATATCACCACATAAGCTAATGTCTGCTATGATTTAGACTTTAGATTCAAAGCCCTGCCAATGTACTCAGCACTGTCCACCAATAGTAAGTCAATAAAAGCCTGGAGCTTGTATTGTATATTGATGTAAGGAATTTAAAAAGATGTTTGCTGACTTCAGCAAAACCCTCAGTGTTAATACCTCTAAAGTTTCTTTGTAGCATATCATGAGGAAGCATAGCTGGCTTGTAAGACCCTGCAATGGATTATGTTAAAGGTAGCCATCGTCTCTGCCAGGACACTTTTCAGGGTCGGGGGTTCAATTTCTTCTTTAGGTTTGTGTGCAGGGAGTGTTCATTTTCTCCCCATCCTTGGTGGGTTTCCACTGGGCAATCTCTTTTCCTTCCACAGTCCATAGACATGCAGATTAGGCTAATTGCCCATAGTGTGTAAATGAGTATGTGTGGGTGTGTCCTGTAATGAATTGGCACCCCAGCCTGAGTGCACCACGCCTTGTGCCCTGAGTCCCCTGGGAAGGGTTCCAGGCCTCCTGCAACTCTGTACACAATAAGAAGTATAGAGAATGATTGTTAGAGAGTGAATGTACACAATTTAAATGTACTGAATGAAATGAGATACATTACCACGATTTTTTTTGATCATGTACTTTCAAAGCTCTGAATGAAATCAAATCCTTATTCCTGAAATGAGGATCAAACCCAGGTTGCTGGTATTCAGCAACATTCACATAACCACTGCACAAATCTATTACATATGATTTGATTGTGTCAGTGTATTGTATTATAGATAGTTCCCATCAGTGCCAACATCGTTGCGAGATTTCATAATGTAATAGCGGTTAACACTGTCGACTTACACTTCCAGTGTTGAGGGATCAAATCTTGCTTCCAATTTGTGTGCAAGGAGTTAGAATTTTCTCCCTGTGCCTGGTTGGCACCACATCCAGGATGTATTCTGCCATATGGCATAAGTTCTGTGGAAAAAACGTTCCAGACCCCCTGCGACCAGAAAAAGGATAATTGGTATGGATCATGGATGGATGGATGATCCATGCTTCACATTTTTGTAAATATGCATACACATTTATATTTTTTTATCAAAGAAACACATTTGCTAAATACAATTTCATTATCTGTTATTTAGTGTCTGTCACTTTTTTAAATTAAATCTTATAATGATCTTAATTGTCATTCAGATGCAACTTGGCCAATTTAGATTTCACATATTATTCTAAAATTGAACTTGAAACATGAACTTGACATGGTTCATACACAACAGATTCAACAGATTCTTTTGGAGAAAAAAATCCTTAATCGTGCATGGAATGCTTTAAGTTAAGGAACAATTTTTACAGATCATTTGCTTCTAGAAGCTTACACCAATTTTAGTATCAATACTCATAAAGAAATATGAATAATTAGCATTTTAAATTATTATTGTTTGCAGTGAGACAGTATAATGCTGAAAAATTCCCATTTTGGGGACACATATAAAATCAGCAAAGTTAGCAACTTAAGACTTTTGGGGGAGGCAAGATTGGTCACTTTTGCATAAACTTCAGAAGTAACTTCTTTGGCAAAGATTTTTCGTATTATATGTATAACATTTAAAAAAAAAAAAATCAGTACCAATACTGTCTTTTGGCCGAAAACAAGAAGGTGGTACCCGAAACCTTAAAAAATTTGTCTCTGGTGTACAGGTAGCAACCCTCCAGCTACCTGTACGTCTGGCTTGCCTGTGACTCATGAGTGTGAGCCTGATAAGGTATGACGTTATTACAGGTGTGGCTGCTAGTGGCGACATGTCCTCACATACCAAATAATCCAGTTTTATGTGTGGCCTGTTCGAGGAAGTGAAATGTGATCCAGTGGCAGGCTATGGGGTTTCACTATGATCTGGGAGACATTTATTTTATAAAAATAATAATAAGGCGACGTATGTTAATAATAAGCACACAGATCTTTGTATGGCTACTGATTGATTTTTATGAGCTGTATAGGGGGAAAAAAGTGTTTGTGTATGAGTGTGTGTGTTTTGGGTGTGGCACGAGAGCTTTCACTCTCGGGGGGTGGAGCTTTGGCTCGAGCCCTGCCTGTATCTCTGGTGTGTGTGTGCTCGGAATTCAGGGAGAGAGAGCGCGAGCTGGACAGACTGCTCCGTGGTCGGAAGTTTTCGAGCAGAAGTCTGAATTTTGGGGCTTTAAAACGTCTAGAGAGAGGTAAGCTCAATGGCAAAAGTGTAAATGGAGGCTAGATTTGAGCGTTTTCGTTTCTCTAACTGAGATCGTGTAGTAACTCCGAGTATACAGTGTGTATAAAGCAAGGTTTGAGTTTCTTCTATCAGTCTAGTGCTCGTTTTTTTTTTTCTTCCTTTGCTTTTATACACTGCGAAAACTGATTAATCTTCAATTAGGCTTCCTCTGTAGGTTTACAAACACACACACACACCTGCGGCTGATACTCGCCCCCACTTCCGTGTGTCGGGTTTCGGTGGGGGGTTTGTTTTTTGTTGCCAACTTTGTTTTTTCTCCCTCGGTCCCTCTCTCTCTCTCTCTCTCTCACTCACACTCACACATACACACACTCCTCATCATCATCATCGTCACACTGATAGTATTTAGTCGCGCTTTCGGTGCACGCGCGCGTTTCTTGTTGTTCAAAGCTAGTCTTAAAAGGAAGCGACTTGTTTTAATCTCTTTGATGAGTAAGCAAAGCGCAACAATAATGCATTGTGTAGTCGAAATGTCAGCCTCTAATGTCGGATCCTGTTTTGTGTTTCAACTTGGAACCTGTGGCATATTTGTGATATTTTAAGAGCTCCAGTGAACTCCAACTTTATTTTACACCACTATGAGTCAGGGCAACTTCTGCTTTCTCTAAGCTGATTGGATACAACAGAAGCTGATTTTTTCCCCCTCTTTGAACATAAGGTTAAACCACACCTTGTTAACCACCTTCAATAGGGAAGGGAGCGCGCAATGCATTGTGGGGGTTACCATGAGTGAGAAAGGTTGTCATTAGATCCTAAAGGTGGTGAGATTGTCTAGGAGTTAAATTGGGTTACTTCTGACATTTTATTTCCTGTTGTTATAATAATTATTATGTGTGGCTGTATGTTTCTATCTTTCTACAGTCCAAATGGCTCTAAAAGAATATAAATGTATAATAGTTTTGGCATTAAGCTTGCTTTATTTGTTTATTTATTTATAGATTCATTGTAGCCTTTATTTAACAAACAAGAACAAACTAATTCATGTTACTAAAAGAAACAAAAGGCCTCCTTTTTATTACCGGTTTACGGTTGGGGTTAGATTAAATTCCAATAAAAATTTTGTCAGATAAATGACTGTCCTTGACCTAAAACTGAAAGATAGAATAGAATAGACTAAATGGATCCCACAAAAAAATGCACTAGGGAATAAAATTAAACTAAAGGTGGAATAATTAAAATAAATATTAAGTTATAATTTACAAAGTGACAGAATAAAATGTAATTAAAGTAGAAATATATAAAATGTATAAACTACACAGGATTTACAGAATGATAAATCCTGGATGGACGAAGGATTAGGCATATCATTATTTAAATCCCATCACTAATTACTATATGCCAAAGGCAGGTCTTCAGAATGATGGTGAAACAAATAACTGTGTATTTTATAAAAGCACCTGGGTGTAGCCCATTTTTTGCATGTTTGATTCACACAATAATTAATAGTTTTAGACATAACACATGTCACCGTTCACCAGTAACCCCCTTTTGCCATTAACCTCAAATGAGGTAATGTCGATATTGTTTCAACGTCCAGTGCACTTTTCATTTCTGAAAGTGTCTGTGAAAGTGGTTTTATTAATACTCCTCAAAGGCTGTCCAGCCCGTTAACATCTACCCTGACTGTATGTTTTTTTTTTTTCTGTTCTGGAGTGGTTTTAATTTGCCACAAAAAATTCCTGCTCTTGGTCAAATTAGTCTTGCGGAGTGAAATGGTGTAAATGGTGCATAAGAGTTGTGGGGGGGTGGATGGGTTGGTGTTGATGGGGCATTTGGCTTTTGTGCCGTGGTGTTTAGCAGTGCAGTCAGGACAGACTTCCTGTCTAGCTGTACATTTTAAGCTGAGATTTACTGTATCTGGGCACACAGATACACAGTTGCCTGTTAAAACCCCCCAAGCTGAAATAAATCGCTGATCCTGTTCTACATTAGTAAAGAAACCGTGATCACCATATTGGTAAATGCACGTCCAGAGAGGGGTAACAGGGATTGATGATTATTTTATTTTATTTATTTCAGATTTATTTAGATAGCCATGCGGAATGTGCTTACTATATCACAACTGATTTTGTATATTACACGTATAATATTTATATTATTGAACATATTTAATTAAAAGAAAAAAGTCTGTATATTCTACACATTGGATCACGTGTGTCTCCTGATGGTCCAAAGCCTCTTTAATTATACTTCATATTTCTCATGACATAGGAGTGTACTAGCTAAGATGCATTCTCTTAAGTGATTTAAAACCTTTCCCTTTTGTTCTGTTTTTTTCTTCCTCTAGTCACAGAGAGTTAACAGTGAGCCCAAAGAGTAGTAGTTAATTTATTCTTATAAATTTCAGCTATAGATTATATAATAAAGAGGTTAATTTACAATTTATCAGCCTGTCGTCATATTTCATACCATCTTGTAGATGTCCGATTGTCTCTTTGTGTTATTTAAGTCTGTTTTTAAGGAATGGCAAAGGACAGTGAGATGCCCAAGTATTCATAAGCAAAGGAACAGCTCAACTTGAATCATTTTGGACTTCATCAAGCACTATTTTAAATAAAGTTACATAATATTTGTAAAATTTAAAGCACTTTGTTGTGTGAATGTTGGAGATAGAGAGAGAGTCTGACAAAGAAAGCACTGTCCAAACAATTGTGTTCTCCATATTGTTGTCATCTTATTTAGCCAGTGATGGAAAAGTGGTTAAGCGTGTGTCATCCAGGAAGCAGGCAAGGGTGGGGAAACAAATAATGCTGTTCTGTGATTGTTCCCACACCGGAGACTTGTGTCACGCTAGCGATTAAGCAATTTAAGCAAATCCGCCTAGATTTTATCCCAGGATCATGTCCCTATGGATTTCATTCTCTTTTTGTATTATTATTTTTTTTAATGCATGAACTGAATCCATCCATTTCTTTGAGGTAACATGACCAGATCGATCTGGTGGCCTGACAGGTTTTTACCCTTGCAGTGTTGATGAACATGTCCTTGTACTGAGAGGACAGTGAGCACTCATGTTGTCTGTGCCACATCAATACACACATCCGACTGGCCATTCCATGCTTCCTCCCTAATGAGAACAAAGTCGATTAAATCCCCAGGGACCAGGCAGAAAGGGTACAGATGGGGTCGGACTTGATTCCATCTTGCAGGGCGGATTGCTTTGCATCTCTTGGGCATTTTTTTGTTTTTCTAGGAACTTTAGGAAACCTTAAAGGTCCCATATTTCATATTTCTTTAATACGTCAACAAGTCTCAGTGGTCCATTGAAGTGTGTGTGTGTGCGCGCGTTAGTGTTCCAGCTGAAATACCCCCTCAGATATTTTTTTTCCCTTCTTCCATACCTCAAACTTCTTTTGTTTCACTCCTCTTCCGAACATGCTGTATCAGTGTCTATGTAAATGAGCTGCTGGTGAGCCACGTCCCTCCAGAGAGCTGCACAGCTGAGCAACAAGCCAGGAAAGGGCATGTTCTTCTTTGAAGTCACATTAGGGGAATCTAGTTTGCTTGTTTAAGCCCAGACCATATAAAAATCTAAAAACAAAAAAAGCGGGAATTTGTTTTTCACCTTTTTTTTTTTTTTTTTTTTGTAGACACTTTGTAAGAGACTCCTTTAGGGCATTGGTGGCTCAGTGGTTGGTTACTCGCTTGCCATACGGAAGGCTTGGGTTTAGTTCCCAACCAATGCCCAAACCGAACCCAATGGTGCAGTGTCGGTCTCAAGGCTCAGTAAAATAGGAAGGTTGTGTAAGGAAGGGCACCATGCGTAAAACCTGTGCTGGGTCAGATGGTCTGCTGGGGTGACCCCTCAATGGGGGCAGCTGAAAGACTAACAACAACAACAACAACAACCTAGAAACCCATTTAAATATCTAAAAATGACTAAAAAGTGAATGTTATTTATAATGTATTGGGTCTCCTTTAAATACAACCTTAAATACCCCCAGTGTTGGCCTTCATTCTGCATGTCTGTTGTTTATTAGCTTTCATTGACGGTTATTGATGACTTTTGAAACATTAAACACATTCTTCTTTCTCTTTTTACTGAGCTGTGAGACTGTCATACTTCTCATTGTCTCGTCAGCTTTGTGCTGTGCCTGAACAGCTTCCTGTGTTCCCCCTGAAGCCAATGAAATATTCACCAACTGTCACTTTGCCTCACCTGTGACGCATACCTATCCCTGCTAACCCAAAATACGCCAGAACAGAAGGCTTTATAAAAGGCTGAAAACCTTTTACTTCTCCTTTTTTTGCCATTTGAACTGACATTTTCAAGCCTCGCATTGCTTAATAAAAGAGATG
Organism: Leiocassis micropogon; assembly: GCA_028565275.1. NCBI lineage: Eukaryota > Metazoa > Chordata > Actinopteri > Siluriformes > Bagridae > Leiocassis > Leiocassis micropogon. The sequence continues at coordinate 22,269,041 of JAOVVA010000004.1, read as the reverse complement.
TAATAGTAAATCCTGCATCCTGTGAAAATTGCAATCCTTAGAACATGTAATTCTCTCAGGAGGCCCCTTTTTTCTGATCAGTTTTGGAGTCCTGGTTGATATTCATAGAAATATGCAATATCAAGATCCAAATAGGCATCCTGTTGGTTTTTGTTTTTTCTTTCTCTCTCTTCTGTATAGTGGACAGCAGGCAGTAGGGGGTGGTGGGTATAATAATCTGCACGGGTGTTCAGCGCCCAGGCCTGGTCTTGGTAAACTGAACTTGGCCTCATTCTCACATCTCTCTTTTGTCATGTTTCTGTGAAGCGAATCCATCATCCATAACAGGCTCTGATTCACTCCTCTGTCCGTCAAGGCACTTTTCTTGCCCTCACCCCTCCCCGTCTCCAGGAATGCAGGGAGAACATGTTTTTATGCTTTCATGTCGCCTGCATAAAAAATGCAACTCCCAAGTCCAGCATTTAAAGCACAAAATAAAAAACTTCTCATCTTCTTTTTTAGAAATGTTTTTGCAACACAAATGTGTTCATGAGAATGGCGTGTATTCACAGATACGGATTTTTACACAATCATATTGTTCATGGCTGTCTCAAGCCCATTTCTGTTCTCTGACCGGTACAACTCGTTTAAGAAGGCTGAATTGAAACCGGGACACTGCGACATGCCCTTACAGATCCAGCGCCTTGGTTTTCTTTGGGTATTTATTTTTATGGTTCCGAAAGCTTTTTCTTTTCCGTTCAAATAATTGTCCTTTATAGGAAAGAACGATGCAGCTTGTCAAAGCATGCAGAAAATGGGAGTCAGGACCATAATGATAGCTCCTTTTGGCATTCCTCAGTAGTATCACTTGCCACCAGACTGCATTGCCTCCTGACTGCTTTTTAAAGCTCCATAAATTATTTCAATTCCCTCTGGGGGGAAAAATGCAGTGCCAACCTGATGAGACTCTGCCATGCGATTAGTATTGGTATTTTTCTCAATTTAAGGATCTGACGAAAACCAAGTGCATATAGAAAATATAATAATTTTTTTTTTTAAAAGACAAGATGTTTGATTTGTGTTTCTGAACACGCTGTATTGTTTCTTTATTGGCTGAGTGGAAGCATGAAGGGAGCAGTGAACATGGTGGTTACAGTATCATCATCATCATCATCTGTGGTGAACAGTGCAGCAGATATCACACGCTTAATTTTGCGCTTTTCTCTTTGTATTCGTATCGTTTCGATTGCAGCAACACAATTTTTTTCCCCCGGAGATCTCCTAATACCAGTTGAATGGACTGAGCACTGAGCTGGCTGATGGAGATGCATCTCAAAATCCTACGTGTTTTGCCTGGGGTTAAGTTCACCAGCCTAGCGCCTGCCACCTGCTCATTCGCACATCGCTCCTTTTCCAGCGGAAACGAGGCTGCGTCTTGGGAGCACTCCCTGACCACAGGCTCTTAGCAGTATGGACTCAGCTGGTTACTCTGTCTGCTTGCAGAGCCATTAACTCCAAAATGGTGGTGGTGGTGGTGGGGGGGGCGGCGAGTTGTGGCGGCGTGCGTGCATTCGAGCTGTACAGAAGGAAGAATTTCTGTGTCTGTATGTACCGCCAGCGAACATGGCTAATTGATGGGCAGACTCATTTTTGTGGCAATTTTGCTAATCGCACCCAGCCATTTGTGGGATTTTTATTAATTTATTTTCTTAAAGTGCATATAAGAACCGCAGCTGTGTTTTGCGTTCGAAATGATTCTACATGAACGATAAATACTATTAAAATCAAGACTACTACATATCTGTTAAAATGGTGGCTCAAACCTCACACTGTGCTGTCACGATGAGTCAAAAGCACACGCACGCACACACACCCAAGCCACACCTAAATGTGACGGCCCTCGTCAGCCCTGAGGGAAAGGAGGAGCTTTAGAGAAACAACAAGTGTGTATTAGAGTCGCAGCTCTGTCAGCCGTCTGATTTACTTGCTTAATTTTTCTTCTTTTTTTTCTTCTTCCCGCCTTTGGGTGTGGCTGTGAGTGAGAGAGTCTGGGAGAGAGAGAGAGATGTTTTAGGGTGATAATAGGAGACTCAGTCAGTGCCAATGTGGGACAAGCACAGCGAGTGAGCAAGGGAAGGGGCGGAGGGAGGCCGAAAGGGCGGGGAGAGCGTGTGAGAGAATGCTCTGGGTGAGGAATGTCACACCAGGATTACAGGGTTGAAGTGTTGGGCTTGGCCGGGCCTGGTATGACTGCACCGTGTTACACTGTGGCCTGAGCTCAAACTGCTGTCTTTAGCTATTCCACAACAACACACTGGAGAAGGAACCATGACGGAGTGTGTAATATGAAGTAACCTGCCAGAAATGCGGTGGAAAACCGAGTGTGTGTTAGAAAACTAAAAGTACAGTGTGTGTAAGTTATTCATTAACTCGCTCTTGGATTAAAGTCCAAAGTTTGCAGCAATGTCTTATCTCTTTATGAGCCATATATCAGTGCGTACTGTAAAACCGAGCAGTCTCCAATCCTTCTTCAGAACACAAGTCTTTTGGTTGGTGTAGACGCATCAGGAAAACCCGTGCTGTTATCACAGTACACAACTTTTGTTTGGTTTAAACTTTAAACAGTTTACTGTTGTGAGCTGATCAATGAATAAGATATGATGATGATTACGAGTGACTGGTCTGAAAGAGTGGGAGGATCACGTGGGAAAAGGCGAATTCTTCGAGCTAAGCAGAAATCAAGTCACAGTGCTGCAGCTGCAGACATAATGGACCCCGGTTATCCAACTGGATGAGAACGATTTACTTATAAAGCATAAATGGCAGCAGCGTTTAAACGAGAAATGCAAAATTATCCAAGAACGCATGAGTTTGTGAAAAAGCATGGCGGTGGAGATTTCTATATATTGAAGGCATCCAAAAAATCCAGTAATCTCATTTGAACAT
>JAOVVA010000004.1:22234570-22248151 GCA_028565275.1 Leiocassis micropogon | reverse complement strand
AAGTTCAATAGTAAATGTTTAAACCTTGTCGGTGACCTAATTCTTAGATGTATTAAATATCCTCTGCGGCCGTAGTGCCTACTAGTCCACGATCATTCTCGGTCACTTTGCCGTACAAGGCCGCAGGATGCCTGTGAAAGGGTGTTTACCTTGGTGAGTCGTGCTTCCTTGGCCTTCTTGAGAGAGAAGATGCCTCTGCTTTCTAGTAAACTGCATAGTGACAGACACTCGCCTTGGCCCACACCGCTGACCTGCCTCTGCTGGCACAGCTTACTGTATGTCTCGCACAGCTGCAAACACAAGAGCACAGGATTCCAGCTGTCAGTTTTCTACACCATCTCCTGTTAGACTAGAATAAAAGCCTCCATTCACACTTCAAATTGGCATCAACAGAAAGTACGAGTCAAATTGTCCGCACTCTGGCTGTAGAACTTAAGAGACAAATCCATTATTTTTCGACATAATCTCATTGCTTTCGTATTCCTGCATTAAAAAAAAATAATAATTTAGGCTCATCTGCAAGCCATGCATACACAGAAGTGAATCTTTGTGGGGCTACTTTCAGGCAACCAAACAGGTGAAAGTCTGATGGAGCGAGATCAGAACAGTAGGGAGGATTCTTTAACAACTAGTTTTCACACAGTGTCTCATGTGGGCTGAAGTGTGCATGAACGTACATCATGCGAGATCACGGTGCACTTGGAAAATGCTTGGTCCTCTGCATTTAATCTAAAGTTTAGGCTTCAGATCTTCAATAGGCATCTCACTGTAATGAGCACTGTTGATTGTTGAACCTTTTTTTTCCCCCCTGATAATATTCCCATACTGGCCCTCATTTCATTTATTTGATTCCCCCCCCCAAAGCTCACCTTGCCCAGCTGGATCTCTCGGCTCTTGCCGTTGCGTGTGAGCAGGAGCAGGCAGCAGACCAGCAGTTTCTGCTGCAGAGGGAAGCTTTCTCCTTCCTCTCCCCCGCTGGAGGCCATGCGGTCTCCATACACCTCAGACAGCACCCGCGCCACCTGAGGAACACTTACACGTGAAGCTGCAACGAGAGAGGGGGAAAATAAATAAAAATAAATCACTTTATGATGCTTCCTTAATATGAAGGCAAAAAGAGATTGCTCCTCATTTCTGTGTGTATAAAACTAACTCTCTATACCAGGCGGTGGGAGTAGTCTGAAACACCTTTAACACACGCCAAGTAAACACCTAATACTGTACATAGCACACAAATGGCATAACTAAGCAAGTGAGAGGGGAGGGGGGGAAGAAAGAAAGAGAAAAAAAAAAGAAGAAAAAAAAGGCAGCTTCCTCTTACTAATGAGTTCACGGTTTAAGATTGTTTACTCACGCTTACCTTTTGTGTTTGCTGATTCAGAAGACATTCGGGATCGGGCGTTAGACTCCACCATCTCTACAGCTCGCCTGTTTGTGCGAGGGAGGGAAATGCAAATTTGAAATCATGCCTAAACAAACGCAACCCGCTGTAGAAACCACTTTAACCAGAGCTCTCGAATACCTGCAGATGTCTAATGCTTTTCTGGCGTCTCCCGAGACTGCGGACACCTTTCTGGCACAAAACTGAACAGCAGCAGCGTCGAGGACACCATCTCCCGTCACCTGGAAGAGTTTTTTTTTTTTTTTTTTAAATGTCTAAAAGCTTTAATTCCTACTAACAAGTGCAAAAATGATCAATTTCAAAATGCATGACTATATATGGATGTGCATGTGAGTGATGGATTACCTGTGTGAGCCGGTCCTGGACGATGGCTGCCAGCTCCTGGCGGCTGTACGGTGGAAAGTGAAGCAGCTGCGGTCTGCAGTGGGGCTTCGCCTGCAGTCTGGGCAAAATACGGTCCGTCAGGTCGAGGGCGTTTGCAATACCTGAGAATTGAAAGATTAAACAAACCAAAGGGTTAACTCGGGAAACACTGGCATATGTTGTGTGTAAAGACCACATGACGTAGACCTTACCAATAAGACACAGCCGCGACTTAGGAAGATAAGGCCATTCAAAGATGGTATAGAGAACTTCTTGGGCTTTGCTGTCCAGCTGATCCATCTCATCCAGAACCAACAGACTGCCAGAAACACACAATCACACTTTAATTATATAAAGCCCATTGCAGATAGATAGACAGTGCTATGTATAAGAAACAGACTTACACAGTGGGGCCTGAACTGGTCAGAAGTTTCTCAAGCTTGCCGTTGCTGTAACCTCTGGACGTTCCCAGTTTTTCAGCCAGAAGGGGGAAGATCGAATGTGAGCTACGCAGGGTCATGCAGTTAATCACCACAGTCTGCACTCCTTTTAGGAAATCCTGAAAAACCAGCAACGGAATTTTTTTTATGTATCTCGCCAGTGCAGCTTTGTATAAGCAAGTATCTATTCCGTAGCCTTCCTGAGATCTGTTCTTAAATCCCACCTTGCGTTCTTGAAGCACACAGTTCAAGCAGGCACTCTTCCCCGTTCCAGGAGCTCCAGAGATGTACAAGCTGGACGGCTTACCCGGTACCACATGTTTCTCCAGGAAGGACACGATAACCTCTCGCTCAGTCTCTCGAGAGAGCAGTCGCTCAGGCACGGCTGTGTGAAGAGCCTGTTTCACACACTGGTACTGCGATTCTGGAAAACAGTAGCAAAAAACATTGATATTTAAAAATGTACATGTATGTGTATATATACACACACACACACTTTTCAAACAAAAGTAGACTATAATATGATAAACAGAACCGTACTTTTGGCAACAGGGGTCGGCGCCTTCTCTAACGCATCAGACTCGGCTTTGGCAGGTTCTTTCAGGCATTTGGGAGAAGGACAAACTGCGGGTGAAATAGGGACTTTAAAGTCCACCGGAGCAGCCCGTGGAGGAGATGTGAAGACGGGGGTGTTCTCGTTAAAGGACAGCTTGCGAGGGGAGCCTAGTGAGGGGCATCTCTGTTTAGGAGGAGAACCGAGTAAAGACTGTGGCAGGTTGCATCCGTTCTCATCACCTATGGGGAAGATAGAAATAAACAGGTTGATCGGTATTTTTATATACATTTTGTGTATGCACGAAATAAAAAAAATAATTTTTAAAAAGTGCTCAATGTTTGTAATACCTGTACGCTTTCTGGGGCTCAGAGGCAGTCTCTCGGAAGGACGCATGCTCTGGAGCATGTGGTGTTGCGGGGACAGGGGAATGTCTGTGACGCTTGTTTTTCTGGGAGAAAGCGAAATGTTTCGGACGTCCGAAACCGGCTTCATGGGGGAAAGAGGTACATTTCTGACCCCCAAGTTTGTCTTTCGGGGAGATAAGGGGATGGTCCGGGCATCCAGGGCATGCTCCGGGTCAGGCTGAGATAAACTTTTGGGTTGGGAAGTGATCCTGGAGGACTTGCGCTTGGGGAACTGAAGGGTTGGTTGTCTCTGAGAGCGAGTGCTCGGCATTTTCACCAGACCAGGATGTAACTGAGAAGAAGAATGAAATAAAAATTTTCTAAAATGAAGCACACATCTGAAGTAATGCTTGTTTGCTCAATACGGTTTAATTAATACATTTAAATAATAATGATAATAATAAATTGTGCCAGCTCAGGAGGGTATAACAAAAAGTCACAACATCTGTAGTAAATTAAAGGAGAAAACATGATTAGCTGTGAGACAGCCTGGCCTGCTCAGTGAGCTCCTCTTGGCGCCTAAACCTCATCAAAGCCAAAGTAACTAAAGAAATTTTAAACATCAAACAGCTTGCAAGAAACGATTAAATAAAGGAGAAAAAATAATAATTTATGGTTCCTGACTTGCATGTAAGTTTTTGGCGAATTAGTCGACACAACTAGCTCATTCTTGTATTTGGCGCCAAGCAGCACGCCACACATCTACCACTTCCGGTTTTAAACCCCTGCATTTTATACACAGCTCAACACATTACAGACATACGTCTCAATAAATAAATGTAACTCATGCAGTTCTTGTTTCTTACCTAATGTCAGGTTAAAACGTTGCTTCTTTTTTTTTTGTCCCCTTCCAATTACGAAAACACTCTGGGAAGCTTCTCGTCTCACACACAAGTGGCGCGCTATCCAGCTCTGAGAAACTCTTTACACACCAGCTGGCGCGTTTTCGCACACTCAGCTGAGTCCTGATTGGCTAGATTAACCTCAAGGGGTGTAAACATCCAATAGGAACACCGGCCCCGCCCCTTGAAGGGTTGGGCCAGTTTAGGTGGCGGGTATTTGCTTTGTTGATAAGACTTCCGAGGGGGGAAAAATTCCCGGGAAATTTTTAAAGCCAGTGTGAATTCTCTTTATCTGAGGTGATCATATGCGGTGAAATACTCGAACTTTCAGTCTTTATTAAATTTAAACGATGTATATAAGCAACAAGAACAAGCAAAAGCAGATAATATTTTCCCCATAACCGTTTTATTTAAAATTTAACAAGACAAAGTCATACATACAAACACACACACCCTAAACTCTCAATGTGAACATTTGGCAAGGCCACTGTAACTTACTTAAAATTACAATTAGCCAAGAAAAATGTGAAAAGAACATATATCATAATATGTCTCCTGGTCAATAAACAGGAAAAGGGTCCTGGTATTAAAGGGTCCTGGTAATAAACCAGGCTTGATCCTTTGCTATTAATAATCTTCTGTCATATGCTCAATTATAGGCTTTAATTCTCTGTATAATCATACATTATACACAATATTCTTTTATACACATTAAAATATCTACCTACATATAGTGTTTTATACATTACATTTAGATTTTGCATTAAAAAAAATGGTATCAGTAAATTAGTGAAAGATTGGAAACAGTCAATTCTGCTTGAGCATTCTACGTAATTCGAAGTAATCCGAGATAAAAACCGGAGAAGACTGGTATTTTCAGCAGCACAGTTCGCACCACACGTATACAAGCAGGCCCTTTACACAAACATGGCAGAGCCTACTGTTATTACATAGTGGGCTTAGTGGCACTTAGGGTATGCATTTGGTCAGTTTTACAGAAGTGGTTAAAATCTGCTAAATCAATACCTATAAAAAAAAATCCCTTTTCACAGATAGAAATAATGCATTTGCATGTTTTTTGGCAACCCACTTTAGCTGAAAAATAAAACGAATGGTTGCTTAAATATTCATCCACATCAATTCCGTAGATGAAGTGTAGAAGTATTTAAGGTTTGTACAATTAAAAATTGTATAGCCCCCCAAAACAATCATGTTGGCCAAATAATCAACATGATTTTTTTAATAACAGTTATAAACTTTTTATCTAATAATGACACATTTGATCCCTTATGAGAGAAACAGGTTATGATACAGTAATTCTATTTTTTTTTATTATTATTCTGTGACAAAAAAGTCACTGTTTACGTGTTATAATGCAACGATTGTCTACTGATTACGTTCTACAATCTCTCCTTGCACTCTAATAGTGTTAATGATGATTAACAAGTGCTACAAAAATGGTACTGTGGTATCTGTTACACAAAGAATGTGGAATGCATATATAGCTTGTGTAGTTCGGGTCCTCTTAACACTTAACAGAAAGTACATATGAACTGATCAGGACCATGACACTTTACAGTGTTCTCTGGTCTCGAGGTACGTCCGGCTGGAGCTTTTCAGACATCATGTAGTGTGCTTAAAACATTCATTATATTTTAGATGTATGAAAAAGTGTCTTTTTTTCACTTGGAATGCATAGTTACTATTTATTTATGAACGCAACTTCTAAATCTTTTAAACATATGTGCAAAAGTTTGGTCACATTATTATTATCATTATTATTATTATTAACTAATGGCCTAAATCCTCCTCACCTGAGAATATTTCAGTTAGTCAGGTAAAGTTTCATTTTGCATTCTGCTAAAAGACAGCTTCTGGTCTCTTTTGCATACAGCGGTGATAGTGTGTGTACATGTATATAATTCGATTCCACAATAAGGTTTAGCCATTTTTCTCTTTGAGTGCACATCATCTCCCAACAGGTGGCGCAGGTGGAGCTCCTCGTGTCATGGCTGTAGTGTGAGAGAATGCAGAAAGTTTATCAGGCATGGTGGCAAAGCAGCATGAGAGAAAAGAAACACTCAGGTAAAGTATAGATATACAAAACCATTTATCTCACATACTCACGAGTCTTGGGAGAGTCCAGACCCTCTTTAACAACTGATTGTTTACCAACAAGAACTCTTTTTGCTTGTGTATTTATTCATGTAGAGCCCAAAATTAGCCTTTAAAAAGTGTACATTCTCAATGCAATTTAGACAGAGAGAGAGACAGAACCACCCTTATACCCTTATTTGCTGTTACCAATAACCTGACCTCACATTCTCACATTCATCTGACAAAAATAACAGAAGATGATTTCTCTAATCCCACCTCTGAGTTTTGATGCTTTACAAGAATTTCTATGACTGGTTGGATCAAAGGTTCTCAACTCTGTCCCAGGAGGACACCCTGCCACTCTAATGTTTTCGGGCTCCCAGCACACCTGGTTAAACAAATCAACTAATTACCAGTCTTTTCTGATTTGAAGTGGGTGTGTAAGAGCAGGGAAAACACTCAAATGTGCAAGACAACGAATACTTTACTGTATGTGAAAGTAAGCCAATCAGTGCTCCTTCTTTTGCCATCAAGCCACTTAGGGAAAGCCTGAAGAAAAGACTGATGGGATTAAGCTGTTCTCACTGAGCTTATCAAAGGTTTACACCCCTCCTCTCATTCTGATTGTTCTGGATCTAGCTTGACTGTTCCAACTGACATCGTTAAATGATGCTAGTTTTGATCTTATATTCTGATTATAAGTGGAATATTACGGCTCATAACGCACTTGCAAGTGTAAACGCACTTACTGAAATGCTTCTCATATTGTGTATATATTGCAGAAACTGTTAAATGTTTTATATATATAGCTAGGAGGATTGCTTGAAAAAAAAAAAACCTGATGCTCACCTTTATTGGTTTTACTGGGATAGATTTTTGTGAACTGTCTGTACTCTTCTGGAGGTGGCAGATCCTCAACAGGATGGAAGGAGTACTTGGATTCAAACTCATCTGGGAAACAAGGATACACAAGAATAGTTTCATACTTTACCTATTAAAGAAATCTACGCTTCTATACTACACAAATGGGATGCTTTATTGGCATTCGAAAAGGGTTTTTATGAAGCAGCTGTGGGAGTTTTTTTTTTAAACAATAAATGAGATTGTTTAAGGGTTTTATTGAATTGTTTTAAAGAAGTGAACTCATTTTCGAGGAGGTGCTTACTTATTCCCGTAAGTAACTTCTACTTATCGCATGTTATCTGTATATCAGCAACAACAGCACATAAAGTATCCTAGATGATCTAGGCCATATCCATATTATTACTTTATATACCATCAGTTTCTCTTTCATCATGAATAAAAAAAATAAATGAAAAAGAAATAAAACTAATTTCCTTTTCTACACTTTCTAAAACGTTCACCTGGGAGTCAAACAATAAGTATTATAGACATGCTTCTTCCCAAACAATTGAAATTCAGATGATGATCTCTATATTGGTTTACATGAAGAGGAACTGCAGAGGCCCAATTTGAATTCCTAGGAGATCATTTGACTGTAGTGCTATTTCCTGCCCCTGATAACACCCAAAGTTAAAAAACTATGATCAGACACTAATGTTTGAAGGCAAACGTCTAAACTTGACCTCTCGTGTACTCTCAAGCTGCTTTCATTGTCACACAATGTCAAGTTACATAGACATAGACACTCTGTCTAACACAGATAAACACCTGGTTTTGTAATATTCTGCAGAATACTGTGACAAAATCGCAGGAATGTGATCTAGCAGCCTGCAGCAGTATATGAAATGTTTCGGACTGCACATGGTGCTAAGCTTAGATTAGATGTGTAAATCATAGCTTGGAAACAAAATGCTTAGTTTACAGGGACAGATGCAATCATATCAGCAGTTGTGCATGTTAACATAAATGACACCTGAACTTTATGGTTCTCCCAATCTTTTCATACGTTTTTACTGATCAACAGGATTTTCCCCAAACTGCACACAAACACACATATATACTGTAGCATTAGAATGTCCCCTTCACTGAGGCCCAAAACATATTCCAGAATAACAATGCCGCTGTGCAATTCAAATGGTTTTGACCCTTTTTAATACAATTACGGAAACAAAATATAATCTTGTTTGGAAATGTCTCCAATAAGCTAATGCAGACTCACCAGTGAAACTCCTAGTGACAGACGCATGTCCGTTGCGCATAGGTGGAGGTGGAGGAGGATGTGATGTGGGTTGGCGACTGGAAGAGACGGGTGGCGGGTGCCTCGATCGGCTCTCGTAGGAATTTTGCGTGCTACCACTTTGTACGCGGGCCGGGGGAGGAGGAGGGGGTGCGTCACGAGTCCCGTTCCGCGATGCAGCAGGGGGACCTTGAGGGCCTTTAATAATAAAAACAATCATGCTAAATTATTTAAAAGAAGCATGAGAATTTTTACAAACATTTCTAACAGAAAATAACTTCGAGTTACCATGTCTGCGTCCTGGAGGCTCCCGAGCTGGCGGTGGTGGTCGGTTGTTTTGCTGGGATGGAGGCGGTGGTGGGGGTGGGGCTTGGCTACGAGCGTGCCCACTGCTCCTCCTATGAAGCGAGTTCCGCCTCTGGGGCAACTCAGGTGGTGGATCACCGTTAGCCACTGAAGGGGGCTGTCGGTAAGGAGGAGGGGGTGGTAGAGATGATGCAATTACAGGTGAAGAGCGAGAAGTAGCTTTTGCCAGTGCTTCACGTGCAGGTGATGGAGGAGGAGGTGCTCTGTTTGTACTTGGTGGTGGAAGGGGCTTCTCTACCCCATAAGAACGACCAGAGCTCTGACTGGGAGGGGGAGGGGGGTTATTGCCACGGCGATTGAAAGGCGGAGGAGGAGGAGGGGCAGAGCTGCTGGGTTTCGTAGAGCTACCGCCGCTGCTCGGTTTCAAAATGTCAGGTAGCGATGGGCGAGGATTCCTAGGTTGCTCAGGGGGTGAGGTTCGGTCTTCGCTTGGTTGCTGACTTGTAGGACGGGGCATAGCGGGACGCGAACCTGGAGGCCGAAGTGCTGCTCTGCCAGCGGTGCCGTCTGTAAAGAGATACAACGGCATCAACACCATTTGCTGTTTAATCCATATTACATTGCTGAATTGTTTGGTAAAATGTCTTCTTTTTTTTTTTTAGTCCCTCCAAAATTAAAGCCGATTATTAATATACTGTAACATATTAGTTTCGTTTGGCACAAAGACCAAAACATAGCATGGGTTTGCTCCTTGTAATTCAGTTTTTCCGAGTTTGTGAATCGTACATTTTATTTTTAGAGACATGATGACTGGCTCAAAACCAGGTACCGATTCAAACCCAAAGTGCAAAATAATACTTCTTGACCCTGAACAAAAAAACAACTCTTCTCAGCTATAGGAGGATTTTCACATGTTCCCTTCAGGTTCTCCTCATACCTCCCAAAAACAAACCACTTGATGGATTGATTATGCCAAATTGCCAAATGGGTGTGAAGTAATTTGTTAAAGTCTGCACGCAGTGTGCGGTTTATTCTCATACACCATGGATAAGAGGCACACAGTGCTCCCATGATAGGCTCTGGGTCCACCACAATTCTGACCAAGATAACAAGCAAGTGTAGTAATAAATATTTTTACACAAAACAGTTTTGCAATATTTTTAAAACATTAACATATAAAAGTTAAATAGTCTGTAGCTTAACTAATTTGTATGAGATGTTAAGTTTTCATCAGAGATTCATACAAAGCTCAACCAGGCTTTATTAAAGTGTGATTGTTTTAAAGAATGAGTTAAATGTGTGAAACATCTCATTATATTTTACAAACTCAGGAATTTATTAAGAGAATAACTCAAGTGACTACTCCTAAAGATGACTGACAGTCATTCTTTGTTAAGGACCTTATAAAACTACCTCCCACTGGACGAAGTTTGGGCACTCCTCCACTAAACAAGCCTCCCATTGGCATTGGTCCAGAGCCACCACCAAAGCCCCCTCCACTTCCTCCTCCTCCTCCTCCTCCACTGCTGCCGCCACCTCCACCCCCTCCAGAGTCTAAGACGACACACACACACACACACACACACACACACACACAGGATGGATGATTAGCCATAATGAAGGTCTAGTCAAACATTAATGTTTCCTCTTTAATAAGTTCTCTTGATTGTGCTGCTCTTATCTCGGCGACCTACTCTCAAGAACAGGCGCACTTCTGTCATTGGCGTTTGTGACTTTTTTCAGCCTGGCCCCTTTGCATATGTCTGACAACAGGGCTCCTCTCCCTTTAGCTTCATCACGAGACAGCTTGGGAGGGGTAGTGTTGGCCTGTACAAGAAAAAAAAGGCAAAAAAGGGATTCATTCTTGACAGAGGTTCAAATCAAGCCACATCTAAATCACTTAACCTTATAATATCATTATGTCATCACTATTGTAATGCTCAGTGCAACACAATGGAATCTGAATAAATAATAAATGAAATGGCATTAGTGAACATAGAAATTCAGAGACTGTATGGTGGATGCTTTATACTGCAGCTACCTGGCTGAAAGTAGGGGGAGGTGGAGGTCCAGGAGGAGGTGGTGGAGGAATAGGCATTTTGCCGGTTCTCCAAGTTTGGTTACTACCACCTCAGTCTCAGCAGCTGTGTTTCTGCTCACAAAAGCTCTGCAAATCAAAGACATGAAATTGAAATGAAACATGAAATTGTTTGAAATATTTTTCATGCTCAAGTCTTCGTTCATTTAATTTAAACAAAAAAGAAATTGGTATACTAAAACAAATATAAAACATTTCACTTGTGCTAGAATTTTCCTAACCCACCCAATCAGAAAAAAAGAATTTAAACTGTATTTTCCTCATCACTGACTTCCTATTACATGCACACCTTTTTTACCTTGAATTATTTAATCTAAAATCTAATAATGACTCATTTAATTACCTTAAGTTACACTACATTCAAAATTCCAGGTGAAAAACAGCCTGCATATTAAAAGGTTGCACCTTTTATATCACATCACCCAAGCATCAAGAAAAGATATGTCTCCACACACACCTGGGAGAAATTAACTCCCCCTGATCCAGACATGGGAAAGATTTCAATAAATTCATCTTTTGCCAAAGTCATTCTTAAATAACATATCTAATATAAACCAAGTATAAAAAAACAAATATTTCTTCACACTTTCCAAACTCATTTCCATATATATTTTTGGATTCTGTAAAGTTGCTTTGCGATAATGACCATTGGTAAAAGCACTAAAAATTCTGATTTAAAAAGTTTTAAATTTCCCCCTACATAGGGCTTTTTGGAATTCCCTGTAGTACCACGTTTATTTTATTTTTTCTTGTTGAGAGTGTGTAAATATTTGAACAGAGCTTTGACACTGGCTGCGCTATAAAGTACCCGATTCTATATTTTACATGCAAATAAAACTAAACATATTCAAAGGTGGGGGGAAAAAAACTAACAAACTTGTTTTGTTGTTTCCTCCTTCCTGTTTATCACTAAAGCTCCCAAAACCAGTCCGATAGGATGCTGATTAGGCTTTCCATTCCCCTGTACTTTCCAAACTTTTTTGAACACGGTGTAAACGAACACTCTCCCTCTCTCTTCTATACAAGACATAAACTCAGATACGAACGATACGCTGCTTCGTCAAGTTGCAAGTGGAATGTTGCTTAGCAGGATCACCAGCAACCAAACCAGCAATAGAGGTGTGAGGCTGGAAACAAGAAATGCAGCTCGTACGATTAAACATGCTCTTTGCATAAAAACGAAATGCATGCATTTAAAAAAAATAAAAAATAAAAAAATCTGAAATTATAGGAATTTACAATAAAATTAAAGCAAGTCTGTCCTGGACAGTGTCAAAATAATCTTGAGGGGGAATTGTTGAAATTTAAAATTTTAGTATGAGATTTATCACTTGCTGTCTATAATGACTACATCTTAAAGCGGATGTGCATGTCTGTTGTTAGATCTCATAGAGCAGATGACAGATTTGCAGTCTGAGGTTCTCTGTGGTTTCCTGTTCTCAGGTGAGTCTGACCAACATGGCACGCGCCTGCTGGTCCTTCTAAATGATCATCAACGTCATACATTAAACAAAAGGTTTTACAAGCATGTAACACACACACACACACACGTACACACATACATACAGACACAGCTAAACAACCTGACATGAGCACTGTCTGAAATCATTGCTTCTCGAAAGCATTTTCATTCCAGTACACGAACGAGGAAATGGCCCGGCAGGTAAATGGCGATGTTTGTGAAGCAGCAAAAACAAGTCAAAGTCACAGTAACAGTGAGCTCACACTGGCACAACACACTGACAAGAATCGCTGTTAAATATTTTTGTTTTTTTGGGTGGAAAAAGAAAGAGAACTTTAATAACTTGCGCGCTGTCTTCTGTGCACTAAACTCCTGCTGTATGCTAGAAACCGAAATGCTTGACAAAACATTAAGAAACCAATAAACATGTTTTCCAGGCGTTTCCCTCGTCTGTGTTCTTACCTGGGGCTAGTCAGCCGTTCTTGTCTCCAACAGCATTGAAAGAAACCGGGTTAAAAAAAATGTTGATATATACACAACACTGACCAGTTCAAGAAAACAAACCTGGGAACTAAATCACTAACGCTAAAGCTACCGAGTCGGAGAACCGGAGCTTCATGGCTCGTTCGCTTAAGCAGCCCGGTGCCAAAGTACAACACGAAACTAATAAAACTATCACTCTCAACTAAACACGAACAACAACAACAAAAAAGAACAAAATCCTCAAGCGAGTTTAGTGAAGCCGCTGCTTTTAACGCTTCAGCAGCGAACCCAGCCAGCGCCGAGAAACCCGGAAGTGAGTGAGACAAAATGGTGGCAGAGGGCCGAATACCTCCGATTAGCGCCGAAAGCTCTTTCACCCAGCTACGTGGACATTCTGACTGTTCACTACCAAAAGTCCCCCAAGCCCCTAAACACATCTCTAAATATATAAACTTTTAACAAAGCCAGTCTTCAATAGTGTAAACATCATCCTTTATTATTAGCACATTTTCTTCACAACAGCAAGTGCTAGCAAACAAGTCGAGTGCTGAATAACTTTCCAGATATTCTGGCTCATACTGTATCAGTTAAGGGATGATATTTACTCTCATAAGTCTTAAAATGAAACTTGGCTAATTGTAATTATTTCACACAAACTTGTGTTTAACAATACAAAATACATTCAGGCAGGCGGTATGTTGGCGTAGTGGTTAGCGCTGTGGCCTCGCACCTCCAGGGTCGAGGGTTTGATTTGTGTGCCCAGACCCATGCTTGGTGGGTTTTCTCTGTGTACTCCAGTTTCCTCCAACGGCATGCAGATTAGGATAATCGGTGTTCCCAAATTGCCTGGTTTTTTTTGTGTATTTGCGTGTTACCGTGACATAATAACAGCATAAAGTAAAAGTTAAGGATGACGCTTTCTACCATCACAGTCAAAACAGTGTTTGATAACACACATCTTACTGTTCAAAAAGTTTTTAGAATTAAG